>JAODAL010055949.1:0-23604 GCA_025379985.1 Phyllomedusa bahiana | reverse complement strand
TTTTATACACATCGGGGACAACTTCTGTAGTGTTATAATTTGATTTCGGGCATGTACAGTTTTATTTCAATTGCATTAGAAAACCCATAGGAGCGTCGCTCGCTCCTCCCCATTGGTCCAAATAACCGCGCCTCTTTTAACTTAGCCAATCCCAGAGCCTCGCTCGGAATTTCTTTTCCCCATAGAACTCTTTTGAGAAAAGTAGCTCGCGCTCTGATTGGCTAAGCTGGACGAGCCGCCGCCGCTTCAACCAATCAGCTCGGTTTCTGCCTTTTTACTGTATTTTGAACTGTCCCGCCTTTAAAACATGATTGGTCAATATTTCTCCATAGGTTAGAATGGGCCACTGTCGCTCCTATTCGATTGGTCAATACTCCTCCATAGGTTAGAATGGGCCACTGTCGCTCCCTATTCTGATTGGTAAATTACCCCTCTCCATAGGTTAGAATGGGCCACTTTTCGCTCCTATTCTGATTGGTCAATACTCCTCCATAGGTTTATAATGGGACATTGTCGCTCCTATTCTGATTGGCTGGTTTATGCCGACCAAGGGAGAATAGCTTAAATTAATTTGAATTAACTGTATTTCCCGCAATTTCTCTCTATTGCAATTACCCTATGAAAACGCCGGCCCTCGGCAACAAACGCGTTGTTCGGGGTTTTAACTGATTTATTTTTATAGAAGGTATTAGCGCTTTATCTGATAATGTTTTACACTTAATAAAAATGATTTTTTTATTCATACTTCATGTCGCACGGCGCTGAGCGCCGAGATTTCAGTGCGCCGATCTCTCCATAGACTACAATGGGAGAAGTAGCTCGCGCTCTGATTGGCTGGGATAGCCAAGCCCCCGCTAGCTCAGCCAATCAGCTCTGTTCAGTATTTTTACTGTATTTTGAACGGTCCCGCCTTTGATATAGATTGGTCAAAACTTCTCTCAATAGGATATAATGGGTCTTTGTCGCTCCTATTTCTATTGGTCAATACTCTTCATAGGTTAGAATGGGCCACTGTCGCTCCTATCTGGATTGGTCCAAACTTCTCCATAGGATATAATGGTCTTTGTTCGCTCCTATTCTGATTGGCTGGATTCTGCCGCCCAAATGAGAAGCGCTTACAAAATTTTGGGAATTACTGTATTTCCCGGAAATTCTCTCTATTGCAATTCCAGATGTAGCGCCGGTCTCGGCGACAAATGCGTTGTTCGGGATTTAATTGATTTATGTTTATAGAAGGTATTAGCGCTTTATCTGATAATGTTTTACACCTAATAAAAATTATTTTTTTATTCATACTCCATGCCGCACGGCGCTGAGTGCCGAGATTGCATTGCGCCGACCCTCTCCATAGACTACAATGGGACAAGTAGCTCGTGTTCTGATTGGGGCTGGGATAGCAAGCCCCCCCGCTGTTCAACCAATCAGCTCTTTTCTGTCTTTTTACTGTATTTTGAATTTGTCCCGCCTTTGATTCTGATGGTTCCAAACATTCCCTCCATAGGATATAATGGGTCTTTGTTCGCTCCTATTTCTTGATTGGTGTCAATACCCCTTCATAGGGTTTAAGATATGGGCCACTGTCGCTCCTATTCTGTTTGGTCATATGTTCTCCATAGTTTTTAATGGGACACTGTTGCTCCTATTCTGATTGGCTGGTTTATGCTGACCAATAAAGAAGAGCTTCCAGAATTTGAATTACTGTATTTCCCGGGCAAATTCTCTATAACCCAATTCCTTATGTAGCGCCGGTCCCCGGCGACAAATTTAGTTTGTTCGGGATTTTATTAATGTATGTTTATAGAGGTTTCAGCTCTTTTTCAAAAAATATTTTACACTTAATAAAAAAGATTTTTTTATTCCTAACCCCCATGCCTCACGGCGTTTGAGAGCCGAGATTGCATTGCGCCGATCTCTCCATAGACTACAATGGGGAAAAAGTAACTCGGCGCTCCTGATTGGCTTGGGGTAGCCAAGACCCCCCGCTAGCTCAACCCCAAACAGCTTATTCTGCATTTTTACTGTATTTTGAACTGTCCCGCCTTTGAATTTGATTGGTCAAAAGTTTCTCCCTAGGTTTTAAGGGGTCTCTGTCGCTCCTATTCTGATTGGTCAATAGTTTTCCATAGAATATAATGGGTCTCTGTCGCTCCTATTCTGATTGGCTGAGTTAGCCAAGCCCCCGCTAGCTCAGCCAATCAGCTCTTTTCTGCATTTTTACTGTATTTTGAACTGTCCCGCCTTTGATTCTGATTGGTCAATAGTTCTCCATAGGTTTTAATTGGTCTCTGTCGCTCCTATTCTGATTGGCTGAGCTAGCCAAGCCCTCGCTAGCTCAGCCAATCAGCTCTTTTCTGCCTGTTTACTGTATTTTGAACTGTCCTGCCTTTGATTTTGATTGGTTCAAAATTCTCCATAGGCTATAATGGGTCCCTGTCGCTCCTATTCTGATTGGATGGGATAGCCAAGCCCCCGCTAGCTCAGCCAATCATCTCTTTTCTGCCTTTTTAATGTATTTTGAACTGTCCCGCCTTTGATTCTGATTGGTCAAGATTTCTCCATAGGTTTTAATGGTTCACTGTCGCTCCTATTCTGATTGGCCGGTTTCTGCCGTCCAATGAGAATAGCTTTCAGAATTTGAATTACTAGATTTCCCGGCAATTTCCAATATCCAAATTCTTGAATTAGGATATTGGAAAGTGATATTGTTTTATGTATTTTTTATTTTTGAGGTTTGAGCTCTTTTCTGGGAATGTTGAACGCCTTTATAAAGGCGATTTTTGATTCATACTCTGCACCGACATGTGGAATGATTTCTCGCTGTTTTCCAGCCTGTCTCGCATCGGAACAGATTTTCGGCGCAGTCCCGCACGGCGCCTAAGTCCCGCACTGCGCCCCACACACTGGTGAGGCGCAGGGAACTTTTCCCCGCATGTACGAGCGCACCTCCTCGGACGGCGAATCTTAGGCGTAGCCCCGCACTGCGCCTCAGTCCTCACACTGCGCCCCACACACTGGCGAGGCGCGGCGGACTTTTCCCCGCATGTATGAGTGCACTACCTCGGGCGGCGAATCTCAGGTGCAGCGCCGCACTGCGCCAAAGTCCCGCACTGCGCCTAACACACTGGCGAGGCGCGGCGGACTTTACATAGTATGTATGAGCGCGCCCCGGCCCCGACATAAATCAGGCGCAGATTTCGCCGGAAAACTGGCGGAAAAGCGCGCCCCGACCCGGCGAGCTTCATACATGTCGCCCTTAAACTATAAAAATCTGAACAGCATCATCAGTGGGTTATTTAATGTAAAATTAGTTTTAGATTCTATTAATTTTAAATACATTTTATAGCAGATTTCTATTATTAATTTTATATGATAAAATTTTTCATTAAATTTAAATAATTAAATTGTATACAGTTTGATAATTATCAGACATTACTTTTTATTATTGCACTGGTGTAAGTTGAGAAATATTGGACATTTTTGCCCCTTTTAGCAAAACTAGCTCCACTTCGACTCCTCAGGCTCAGGCAGATCACAATGAAATACAGTATATACTCGAGTATAAGCCGACCCGAGTATAAGCCGAGGCACCTACTTTTGCCACAAAAACCGGGAAAGCTTATTGACTCGAGTATAAGCCTAGGGTGGAAAACGCAGCGGCTACTGGTTAATTTTAAAAATAGATACCAATAAAATTACATAGGCAGATATAGGCAGTTTAATGTTCCCCCATAGGCAGATATAGGCTGGTATAGGCAGTTCAATGTCCCCCATAGGCAGGTCATAGGCATGTATAGGCAGTTTAATGTCCCCCATAGGCAGGTTATAGGCAGGTATAGGTCGTTATACGCAGGTATAGGCAGCTATATGTCCCCATAGGCAGGCTATAGGCAGGTAATTGCCCCCATAGGCAGGTTATAGGCAGGTATAGGTCCCCCTAGGCAGGTTATAGGTCGTTATAGGCAGGTATAGGTCCACCTAGGTTGGTTATAGGCAGGTATAGGTCGTTATAGCCAGGTATAGATCCCCCTAGGCAGGGTATAGGCAGGTATAGGTCCCCCTAGGCAGGTATAGGCACCTTTTTAAAACAAAAAACAACCACTTACCTCGCTCCCCGCTGCTCCGTCTCCCGGGCGCTCTCCTCCGTCTTCTCGGCACAGGCGGGTGATGTCATCAGGCCGCGCACACAGCGTGATGACACACACTGCCTGTGCCGGAAACTCCGGACAGTCGCGAGTTTGCGGCCGCCCGGAGTCCACTGCGGAGCAGGGAGCGCTCGCTCTCTGCACCGCAGTGGTATCTCTGCACTTGTATGCGCTCCCAGAGGAGTCGCACAGAGGGGAAGAGATCGCTGACAGCGCCTGGGACACCGCAGTGCCCGGACGCTGTCGGCTGTACTCGGCATTCAGTTCTATGCGCTCCCAGAGGAGCTGCGTATAACTGAAGTGTCCCTGCCGGCGCACGGGCCATCGCAGCGCCCGAGCGCCGACAGTGACTCGAGTATAAGCCGAGGGGAGATTTTTCAGCGCATTTTTTGTGCTGAAAAACTCGGCTTATACTCGAGTATATACGGTAGATCTGCCTGTCAGAGCAGTAATGCGCCTAGTTTTGCCGAACCACATGAATTTATGTGTCTAATATTACGAGTGTGGTGCGACGCCCCCAGAACACCCCCTCATGTTAGGCGCATTAGAAAGTGTCGAGTCTTATGAACAATGCACCTAACACATTCATTAGGTGCATCAGACCTCGTAGCCGGTTCAGATAGGTGCATTGTACGCCAGAAAAAGGGTGAAAACCCTTTCATACATGTCGCCCAGAATGTTCATATGTTCTGCTTTTCAGATGCAGTTTTTGAAGCCAAAACCAGGAATGGATTTAAAGCAAGGAAAAGTCTCAATCTTTTCTTAATTTGTGTCCTCCAATTATGATCCATTCCTGATTTCGGCTTTAAAAGCCGCAAAAACACACAAAAAAAACTGAATGTTTGAACGGAGCCAAAAAAAGACATAATTAAAGGTAGATGTACCCAGGCACCCAGTTCCGACACTGGGGCAGATTTATCAATAGTGTCTTACTCCTAGACAGTGTAAAGTTAGACCAGACAGTCTTGGGGTATGTTCACACGGGGTAATTTCAGCGCACATTTCGCCACGTATTTGCGCTCTAATACGGGCGAGATGCGCGACGAAATTACGGTAATCCATGACGCCTCCTCTCCCCGCTCATACAATATGAATGTATTGTACATGCGGGGAGATAAGTGACATGTCAATTACTTGCGGCGCGTATTAAAGCATGTCTATGGGGCCGTCGGGCTTCCGGCAGCCCCAGCACCGCGGGAGTACTTGTGTATTAGAGCGAGCTCCCCAAACACACGATGTACTGTACATGCTGCAGTACATCGTGTGAACATACCCTTACAATGCGTCACATGTATCATATAGTGTTGATAAATCTGGCACAGGATAGAACTGTCTAGTCTAAGGCTATGTTCACATGGCTTAATTGCGGGACGTAATTACGCCCCGCAATTACGCCGTGTGGATGGGGGCGGGGCGGGAGCGGGGGGCCGGCACTTCGCCGGCCCATAGACTATCGCTGCTAGCGGCGCGTATACGCCGCTAGAAAGTGACAGGTGAATTATCTCCCCGCCCGGCGGCTTCGCCGGGCGGGTAGAGGAGACGTAATCCATAGTTCTCTATGAGAACTGTGAATTACCGTAATGAATGGGCCGTTTTCGGCCCGAAATTGGCGCACTTCGGCGCGTAATTACGGACCGAAAAACGGCACATTTTAAGCCGTGTGAACATGGCCTAAGTGTGTACCACAATTAAGTTGGCTTACTTTTATGCCAGAAACCGCGACAAAATTCTACCGCATTTTTTGTCACATTTAAGCCACGCCCTTTTTAAAGGCCACGCCCCTTTGCCGGATGAGGCGCAGAAGCGTCTGAAACTGTCTAAAACAGTCTATTTTTGACGCAACTTAAGCCAGAATTCTGGCGCAAATGCCTTGATATTTCTGCCCCATTGTGTGCAGCTCTCTCTGTTTTCTTTTATGGGAGTCGAAAGTGCTTGAAATTTCAGATTGAATTGAATGGAGAAACCATAAATGTGAAGCCACCTCTCTGTTCTGCGCAGGAATCCTGTCTGAGATGGGAATACCCACCTAAAGTATATGGGGATGAGCTGCATTACTACACACAATGTGGCAACAGGTGTAGCACTGTTTGAAGAAGACACGAGCCACAATTTTTCAGTACTGGTAACCAATTTAAAGCTCAGTTGACTTGAAGCTATGAAAGGTCTTACCTATAGGTACCATGTCTACTACATCTGATTGGACCCAAATGTCAGAGTTAAAGGGGTTTTGCCACAATCTCATTTCATACCTCCTGCATCCAGCTCTTCAGCTCTGTGTGCTCAGAAGGGGGCATGTGTGATTTGTTTGAATTGCATATCATGTGACCCAGCAGGATGACATCACCAGGCCTTTCCTCTCTGTAGTCAAAGAAAGGTCTGTTTATGTAATGCATTGGGAGTAGCTGAGAGATGAAGTTTTTGCTTCACAGCACAGGGGTCCTAGGCTCAAATCCCTGCAGGAACCAAACCTGTGGATTTTTCTTCTCTTTATCAATGCACAGACCTGATTGAAGGTTTTTTTTTTTATTTATTTGCACTGTTTGACTAATTACTAAGGAGAACAGAGGATGGGAGTAGAATGACAGCACCTGGGGTTTGAACACTCAGTAGCTGCCTGAGAGGAGAGGTGATGTCTGAGCATGTGCGACCAGGACTGAGGAGCTCTCAGCTCTGGTCGTATCCCCTGGAGACGAGCTGTAAACAATGGATCACTAAAGGAGCAGCTAAAACAAAAACGGTGCAGAATTTCTAATAATAATGAATGGTGAAAATGTTTGTTATTTCATTTGCAAGATTCCCACGTCAATTTTACTTTGTGGCAAAACCCCTTTAAGCATTTGGAACTAGTTCACTTTTCACAAAAAGTTTTGCAGTCTCTCTCTGACATATAGGTAAGATGAAAAACAAATGTATTCTGCGCCAATATACGGTTTTTACTGTACACGGCTTTATGAATTATTGCAGAACATTGCGCTATTCCATACAGCAGCTAAAGGGAAACCCAAGTGTCTAGCAACTGAATGGAGGCAAAAACAACACTTTTTTTGGCCCTCAGATAAACGGATTTGAGGAACTGGTTTGCTTTATAGACTTTCCTGGCAAATATGAAACAGCACAGGTAACAGAGCCCTGGTGAGTTACAGAAAAATGCAGAGATCTCCCCGCCAGGCAGTGAAGACAAAACTTCAGTCCCAGTTACAAATTAGTCTGATGTTAAATGCCTGCTCTTAGAGATCCATCTATAGGACCCTTAGGCCGTGTTCACACGGCTTATTCAAGCCGTAATTGCGAGCCGGATTTCACCCGCAGTTACGGCTTGAATAAGGGGCGGGGCAGGGGCGTGGCAGGGGAGCTGTTCGCCGACCCCATAGACAATGCATTATTCACGGCGCGTCCTCGCCGTAAATAATGTTCATGTCAATTTCTCCCCCCGCGGCGGATTCGCCAAGCGGGGAGGAGCGACGGAATCCATAGTTCTCTATGAGAGCAGTGGATTACCGTAATGACAGGAACAGATTGGAGCCGTACTGCAGCGCAAATACGGCGCGCAATACTGCTCCAATCTGCGGCCAAATAAGCCGTGTGAACATAGCCTTAGTATAGAGCAGGGGTTCCCAAACTCCAGTCCTCACACCTTACCAACAGGTCATGTTTTCAGGATATCCCACAGAATGCACTGACAATAATTAAGTCACCTGTGCAGCATAATTAAATCACTTGTGCACTGCTAAGGAAAGCCAAAAAACATGACCTGTTGGTGGGGCGTAAGGACTGGAGTTTGGGACCCCTGGTGTAGAGAATCCATGACCCATGCACCAAGCAGTCTAAATCAGGGGTCCCCAACTCCAGTCCTCAAGGTCCACCAACAGGTCAGGTTTTCTGGATTTCCTTAGCATTGCACAGGTGATTTCATTATGCTGCACAGGTGAGTTGATTATTGTCAGTGCATTCTGTGGGATATCCTGAAAACATGACCTGTTGGTGGGGTGTGAGGACTGGAGTTTGGGAACCCCTGCTCTATACTAAGGCCGTGTTCACACGGCTTATTTGGCCGCGGATTGGAGCCGTACTGCGCGCCGTATTTGCGCTTCAGTACGGCTCCAATCCGTTCCTGTCATTACGGCATAGTTGCCAACTTTTGAAAATGAAAAAGCAGGAGACTTTAGTGGGCATGGACACGCCCATCTTGTCGGTATGCCACACCCCTTCAAAAAGCCACACCCACTCCACCTAACTGCATAACGGCTTTGGAAGAAAGCCAGGTAGATGCCCTTATAGCCAGGTAGTAACCCCCCATAAGCAGGTAGTGCCCCTTACAGGCAGGTAGATGCCCCATTGTAGCCAAGTAGATGCCCCCTCTGTAGCCAGGTAGGTGCCCCCCTTTGTTAGCCAGGTAGGTGCCCCCCTTTGTTTGCCAGGTAGGTGCCCCCCATTGTTGCCAGGTAGGTGCCCCCATTGTTTGCCAGGTAGTGCCCCCATTGTTTGCCAGGTAGATGCCCCCTCTGTTGCCAGGTAGTGCCCCTTCTGTTGCCAGGTAGATGTCCCCTCGGTTGCCAGGTAGATGCCCCCTCTGTTGCCAGGTAGATGCCCCAGCTGTTGCCAGGTAGTGCCCCTCTTTTGCCAGGTAGATGTCCCCTCTGTTGCCAGGTAGATGTTCCCTCTGTTGCCAGGTAGTGCCCCCATTGTTGCCAGGTAGTGCCCCCTCTTTTGCCATGTAGATTCCCCCTGTTTTGATAGGTAGATGCCCCCTCTGTTGCCAGTTAGTGCCCCCTCTGTTGCCAGGTAGATGCCCCCTCTGTTGCCAGGTAGTGCCCCCTCTGTTGCCAGGTAGATGTCCCCTCTGTTGCCAGGTAGATGCCCCCTCTGTTGCCAGGTAGTGCCCCCTCTGTTGCCAGGTAGATGTCCCCTCTGTTGCCAGGTAGTGCCCCCATTGTTGCCAGGTAGATGTCCCCTCTGTTGCCAGGTAGATGTCCCCTCTGTTGCCAGGTAGTGCCCCCAGTGTTGCCAGGCAGAGCCCCCCATATAGCGAAGAAAAATCAAAAAATAAAAGCCACTTACCTCACCAGTCTCCTGCAGCACAGCCGCTCCGGACGATCTCCTCAGCGGCGCAGGGGGAAGCGAGAGCAGCCGCGCGTCACGTCCCCTGCGCCGCTGACCTGTCTGTGCGGCGCACACCCCGGCGCCGGACATACAGGGGGAGGAGGCAGGAGGGAGCGATCCCTCCTGCCTCCTCCCTGCACAGCGAGACTCCGGGTGGGTGAAGCGGGCGCAGCGGCCGCTTCACCCGCCTTTAGGAACGGCCCGGCGGCGCCAGAGTAGCGCACCAGCGCTACTCTGTCCCCGCGGCCATTTAAAGAACCCCAGCCGCCTGCTGGCGGCGGGAGGAATGCCAACTCCCCCGGAAGGGCGGGAGGGGACCCCAAATAGCGGGACCCCCCGCCAAAAACGGGAGAGTTGGCATGTATGCATTACGGTAATCCACTGCTCTCATAGAGAACTATGGATTCCGTCTCTCCTCCCCGCTGTACGAATCCGCCGCGGGGGGAGAAAGTGACATGCACATTATTTACGGCGAGGATGCGCCGTGAATAATGCATTGTTTGCAGGACATTATAAAGTGAGGTAAGTGATAGGTGGTGGCTGATAGGGTCCCGGCGCTGCCACCCTTGCAGTATCCTGTCTGTGAGTAGGTTACTCCCTTAGTAGAAGTGAGTGTATTCACTGCCCGGTCCGATTCCCCCATAGCCTCCCCCTCTTGGAGTAGACTACTCACTTGTTCCCCGCCATGATGCTGTGTTATATGAAGGCTCAGCTGAGCCTTGCTCCTCCCTAGGTTGCTGTAGACATTGGGGCGAGACTCAACCTTTGTTCTGTATTTGCTCGGTCTCCTTGTATTTCCCTGCACATTATGACCAGCTGAGTGACTATTGAATTCTAGCTATTGTGACACATGACTCAGGTCTACCACAGCCACTTGCTGCTATAGGGAGGCTGGATTTTTTTTGCTCTTTTTATACCTAACCGGTTAGTTGGCTGCCACACTGCATATCCAGATTACACATGTTCAATGAGTGGTCAGGCAATCTGGCAGTGACAAATAGTCAGGCAGCTGCAGGTTTTATGGTATGTTCACAGGGGTATAACTACAGGGGTTGCAGAGACAGCAGTCGCTACCGGGCCCTGCAGCCTGAGGAGCCCAAAAGCCCTCCTGCCACATAAGGTGATACCAGCATTGTAAGTGGAACATGGCAGCTGGGGGGGGAGGGGGGGGGCATTTAACTTTTTGCACTTGGGTCCCAGAGCTTCAAGTTACATCTTTGTATGTTCACACGGCGTTTTGAATATGTTTTTCAGATCCAAAGAGGTGTTCAAATGCGCTGCTTAAAACCCAAAGCCTGCTGCGCGTTTGGATGCGTTCTTGCTGCAGCAGAAACGCACCCTATAGTTTTAAATAGGGCGTCTGCTGTTTTAAATGGATCAAGAATTGACACGTAAATTCTTTGAACGGATCTGAAAGACGCACGTAAACATATCTGAACGCCGATGCGTGTTTTACATTGAAAGCAATGTAAATCACACTGCACATTGTTAGAAGCGGGTTTGGGTTCCGAAACATTTATCCAAACACGCATCTTAGAAACGCCATGTGAACATCCCCTTACAGACTATGGGTGACCTGTACGATTTTTGGTGCCCAGGCGCCATTTTTTGTGCGCATTAGTAGCGTAGAATGTGCCTGAATCTATGAACCTGTTCTTCTGCGGGTCATAGATTTAGCACTTTATAGCTACAAAACGAAACTTCAGGCTCAGGTAAACCACTTTTAAAGTGCCCTACCTGTCCCAGCAGTAATGCGCCTGGATTTGCCGATAAAAAGGCATAAATGTGTAGCTTCATACGGTTGTAGTGCGACTCACCTCCTGCATGCCCCGATCTCAGACACATTACAATGTAATGCACCAGACTTCTGGTGCAGCCCTGTACATACTAGTACATCATACCGCCCAACTTTTAGGATTGCAAAGAGGGACACATCAGGCCACTCCTCCAACCACACCCACGCAAAGGACATCCCACTAGGACACGCCTCTAGCACCACCCACACCCCAACTTTTTAGATAACCAAAGCGGGACACTTTGCATTTTTAAAAATCATTGGAACATAAATATTTTGGGGATCACATTGCATCAAATGATGAAATGTTAAGTAAGTTGTTGTCTAATATAGAGTTTGGAAGTAATCAGGTACTTTTTAAAGCAAGATAGTCAGTTTATTGACACAAATCTATTATCCAGATGAAAAATAGGGACATTCATAGAGCTAAGAGGGACAGAGGGACAAGGGTTAAAAATAGGGACAGTCCCTCCAAAATAGGGACACTTGGGAGGTATGGTACATGTCGCCCTATGCATCTACCTCTACTCGACGCTGATTACTTAGGATAAGAAATCTGCAAAAACTTGTTTTTTCACGGTGAAATAAGTGCTTATTTTATAGGAGAAACACGCATTTGGAGGCATGTTTTTTTCATGCACACTTTCTTCATTACATGCATCTTTTGGCCAGTTTTTTGCCTTTTTTTCAATACAGGGAACTACATTGTACTCGATGCATCTTTTACCCTGTTTACGCTCTAATAATGATCTTGCACTCTTTTTGTGTAACACATCAAAAAAGCACAACTGTGTGTATAAGATACACGCTTATATGCGATAGGACCTTGTATGTCACTTTTTAGCCTGGATGATGATGTGTAATCGTGAAAAAATATGAAATTTGCACGTTAAAAAGTGCACAAAAACGCTGTGTGATCTCAGCCTTAGGGGATGTTCACATGGAGGGTTTGGTTTGGCTTAGTTCTGGATGTGGATTCTGCGTCCAGAATCGGTGTCCAAACCAAATTTAAAGTTATTCACACTGTATCCACCACAATATACAGTTTAAACGTAACATTTATTAAATATATGCTAAACCGAAATAATTTGATTTCTGAAAATACAATAGCAAATTGCTTCCAAACAAAATACGTGGCGACTTTTTAACAATATATACGCCTATTTTTTATTTTGCTGCTCATTGTATACTTGGAGAAATATTCCGCCTGAAGAACCATACTACAGATGGGGAAACGCGTTGGGTTCCCTGATCCCTTGGATTATGCAGCGATTTTTTTTGTTTCCTACTTAGTGTTAGTTTGTGAACCAGGGTATAGCCACCGATAGGTGGTGTTGTCCCTTTTGGGACGGGGTCCCTGCCTTTAGGAAGGGTTGTGTATGGACTGGCAGGGTATCCGTTTTTTCAAACTGGGCAGCGGCGCGATGAAGTGAGCTCATCGCGCAACTGCCTCTCCTCGGCCGCACAGCCATCATATGCTGTGCGGCCGAGGAGCTGCCGAGTTGCTGCCGGAGGAGCGTCCCCATGCTGGCGGAGTGATGACATCTTTCTGCCAGTGTCGGGCAGAAGAGGAAGGCGCTTGGCCGAGGAAGGAGGTAAGGTAAGTATTATTGTTATTATTTTTAATGGTGGTTACCTGCCTGAGGGGACCTATACATGACTTCCTAACTGAGGGGACCTATACATACCTGCCTAACTGAGGGGACCTACATAGGTTCCGATCTGTGGGGACCTATAGACTTCCTGTCTTAAGAGGGGAGCTATAGAGCTACCTAACTTAGGGGAATTATATATCTATAAGTAAGGAGTTGCTGAAAAAGTGAGTATTCACTATTTGTGTCCAAATCTGCAGGGACGAGTGTTGGCCGGAAGAAGTCAGCATGGTGATGTGGACCAGATGGAGAAGACAAGGGAACATGAACGACTCATCGGAGAAACATCACCTGTGAGTCACTAAATTTACCTTAAGGGCTTGTCCCCATGGCATGGGTTTGCGGACGGTTTTTCAGACGGTTTTCGGTTTTGAAAACCTTCTGAAAAACCAGCCACAATTTTTCAATGGTCCAAAAAACAAAGAACATGTTCATTCTTCCATCTGGTTTTCGGGCGGAATATGAACATGTCTATGGGAAGGGGGAGGGCTTTTCTCCGCTAAACGCGGAGAAAAGCCGTCCCCTCACGGCCATGTGCACGGCCCGAAAACCGACTGGTATTTGTCCTGTGCCGTGTAAACGGCCCCTAACTGTAATCACTTATATGTGTGCAAGGTGTAATAGTTTATATTCAGTAATGGTGGTGGGCGGGTGTTATATCAGTCACTATGGTAGTTGGGGTGATATGTGGTCTAATGGTGTATGCAGTGTATATTTCAAAAATTTCATTATGTGGTGGTGATATGTGGTCATGTTGTTGTGGTGATATGTGGTCATGGTGTTGCGGTTATATTCAGTCACTATGTGGTCATGATGTGGCGGTAGTATTGTCATTATGTGGTGGTGATATGTAGTCATAGTATTGTGGTATTATTTAGTCACTACGTGGGGATGATGTGTAGTCATGATGTGGAGGAATTATTCAATCTCTATATAGTGGTGATATGTGGTCATGGTGTTGCATTATTATTCAGTCATTATGTGGTGGTGATATGTAGTCAGTGTGGCGGTATTATTCAGTCACTGTGGGGCTGATATGAGGTCATAGTGTGGTGGCATTATTCAGTCACTATGTGGTGGTGATATGTAGTCATGATGTGACAGTATTTGGTCTTAATTATTGGTAATTTTAGCCTTTGGTTTCTGGTTTATATTGAAGCGAGACCGGGCGGAGCACCGTACAGGTGGCGGAGACAGCGAGGCAAAGTGGGCCACTAAAATAAACTCTGTTGTACCTGCTGTTTTACTCTCGCCACATGATTTGCTGCACAAAGGGGCCCGCTGAGGCTCTGTTGCGTAAGGGCCAACGAAAACCTAGAGCCGGCCCTGACGGCAGCCATTCTTTGAAACTTCGTCTTTTTTTTCATGCAGTTTTTGTAGCCTTTATTGCAAAAGGTCTATTGGTACATGCATTTTTGATGCATTTTCTTCCTCATCACATCACCTGCAATGTGGAAAAAACTGTACTAAAATATGCATAAAACACTTACAACCCTGAAGGTTTATGAGGAGACAAATGCTACAAATGCCTTCTGTAGCATGCTGTGTTTAGAAAAAATTTCAACCGACCTCCCCCCCCCCAAAAAAAAAAACACTTTAAAGAATACAGCAACCACTGTAGTGTGTATAATATTCGCCTATTGACTTCCAGCTAGCACACTACAAGAGGAGCCTGCATTTTTTTTGGGGGGGGGGGGGGGGAGGGAAGGCAAAGCCAAATGGTGAAAGTCAATGGACAAATATGAACACGCTTCAGAGATTGCTTTATTCTTTGTATTTTTTTTTTCGTATTTTTACACATCACAAATTATGTGATAGATGCACCTGAAGAAAACAATACCTAAAAAATGCAGATACCAATGCACACTTCTTGTGGCAAAAAAGCTACAAAAACTGCATTAAAAACACTTATGAACCCTACAAAAACATGCAGTTTTTTAAAGGTTTTTATTTGCCAAAAAAAGAACAAATGCCTTGCAAAAAAGAAGTGTGAGGGGGACATAAGAGTGACTAAGGCTTAACTCGAATACCACATATAACCTGTGGAAGGTGCGGCGCTGTTTTGGGAAAAAAAGCAGCCATGTTTTTCTGACCCTTCTAATTCAAAATTGCATCGCTGATTCATCTACAATACTTCAAATGTCAGGTTCTTCGCGCATATTCGGATCTATATGTACTTAAATATATTTTGTAGACCTAACACCAAGAGAAAAGTAGGTTTCTTGTTGTTTAATATCAGTGCAGGCACCATCTGGTTAAAGCCGTCTTGTTGTCTTAGGTGGGTTAATAAATATTAATCAAAAGAAGCGCTATAGCCTACTTTATACTTATACACAGGAGAGTCACATTACTATGACCAGTTCCTACTTTCAATGTCGGCAGCACGTAGCTCTTGAAGGAAGTCACGTGGTGGGTATATAAGGTGTGTGATAGGCTGTCTGTACACATCCCTCAATGCTGTAGTGGATAAAAAGGGCGATTTTTATTAGCGTTGCAAAATATATGATTATTGGTTTTCAGGCCAAAGGATGATGGTATATCTGAAACTGCGCAGTTTGTGAGTTGTTGGCAGCTGCAGTGCAGTGCACATGGGTGGAGGCTACGCTACAG
This sequence comes from Phyllomedusa bahiana, assembly GCA_025379985.1. NCBI lineage: Eukaryota > Metazoa > Chordata > Amphibia > Anura > Hylidae > Phyllomedusa > Phyllomedusa bahiana. Next base: position 8,305 of record JAODAL010055949.1, on the reverse strand, counting down.
TGGAGCAGCACACCACCAAAATGACCCAGTGGGCGACCTGATGTATGCCTAACACAAAAGCAAACCATACTTGCCAACTCTCCCGCTTTTGGCGGGGGGTCCCGCTATTTGGGGTCCCCCCCCCCCCGCCTCCGGCAGAGTTGGCGAACCTCTTCTTCTTTAAATTACCGCGGCGCAAGAGTAGCGCTATGCGCTACTCTTGCGCCTCCAGGCCGCTGCTACAGGCGGGTGAAGCGGCCGCAGCGTCCGCTCACCCGCCGGGCTCGTTTCATTGTGCAGGGAGGAGGCAGGAGGGATCGCTCCCTCCTCCCCCTGTATGTACAGCGCCGGTGTGCACCGTACATACAGGTCAGCGTCGCAGGGGGAGTGACGCGCGGCTGCACTCACTCCCCCTGTGACGCTGAGAGTACTCAGTCGTCAGCCTCGGACGTGCTGCAGGAGCCTGGTGAGGCAAGTGGAATTTATTATTTTATTTTTATTAGCTATAGGGGGGCTCTGCCTGACTACTAAAGGGGGCACTACCTGGCTTCTAAAGGGGGCAACTACCTACCTGGCTTCTAAAGGGGGCAACTACCTACCTGGCTACTAAAGGGGGCAACTACCTACCTGGCTACTAAAGGGGCAACTACCTGGCTTCTAAAAGGGGCAACTACCTACCTGGCTACTAAAGGGGGCACTACCTGGCTACTAAAGGGGGCAACTACCTGGCTTCTAAAGGGGGCAACTACCTACCTGGCTACTAAAGGGGGCACTACCTGGCTTCTAAAGGGGGCAACTACATACCTGGCTACTAAAGGGGGCACTACCTGGCTACTAAAGGGGGCACTACCTGGCTTCTAAAGGGGGCAACTATCTACCTGGCTACTAAAGGGGGCACTACCTGGCTTCTAAAGGGGGAAACTACCTACCTGGCTACTAAAGGGGGCAACTACCTACCTGGCTTCTAAAGGGGGCAACTACCTACCTGGCTACTAAAGGGGCAACTACCTGGCTTCTAAAGGGGGCAACTACCTGGCTACTAAAGGGGGCACTACCTGGCTTCTAAAGGGGACAACTACCTACCTGGCTTCTAAAGGGGGCAACTACCTGGCTTCTAAAGGGGGCAACTACCTGACTACAAAGGGGGCAACTACCTGGCTTCTAAAGGGGGCAACTACCTGACTACAAAGAGGGCAACTACCTGGCTACTAAAGGGGGCAACTACCTGACTATTAAAGGGGGGCAACTACCTGGCTACTAAAGGGGGCAACTACCTGGCTACTAAAGGGGGCAACTACCTGACAACTAAAGGGGGCACTACCTGGCTACAAAGGGGGCAACTACCTGGCTAACAAAGGGGGGCATCGACCTGGCTACCGAGGCGGCATCTACCTGGCTACAAGGGGGCATCTACCTGCCTGTAAGGGGCACTACCTGGTTATGGGGGGCTACTACCTGGCTATAAGGGCATCTACCTGGCTTTCTTCCAAAGCCATTATGCAGTTAGGCGGAGTGGCTGTGGCTTTTTGAAGAGGCGTGGCACACAAAAAGATGGGCGTGTCCATGCATGGGCGTGTCTTTAATCTCCTGCTTTTCCATTTACAAAAGTTGGCAACTATGAAGTAAACCCTACTGTGTATGGGGCCCCGGAGCAGACGGATGTTAGTGCACCTCTGCTAACCTTACTGTGTATTGGGCCCGGAGCAGACGGATGTCACTGCACCTCTGCTAACCCTACTGTGTATGAGGCCCCAGAACAGACAGATGTCACTGCACCTCTGCTAACCCTACTATTTATGGTGACCCGGAGCAGACGGATATCACTGCACCTCTGCTAACCCTATTGTGTATGGGGTCTCGGAGCAGACGGATGTCACTGCACCTCTGCTAAGCAAGAGGAAAAATTGGCAGTATCGAAATTGCACCTACACAGAGTCACGTTTTATGCTTCATGGGAGGAAGTTGGTGTTTCAGGCAGGAAACATCAGAGAACAAACACCCTGCAACCAAGGCTGGAAGAACACAAGCTGGTAGTGGCAGGGTTATGCTCTGGGGAAAGTTTTCAGGGCATTCTCTGGGCAACTCATCCATGTGGCAGACGATCTCAACTGCGTTTGAGTTTAAATCCATCCTTGCAGATCATACCATATATGCCGATTGTTTTCCCTGCAGTATTTGCAGGGGAAAAACGAACGAAGAAACTAATGTGTTTTTGCACAATGCAACATGTGCAGCACTTAGAGGTTCACATTTACACTGTAAATACAGCAATGATGCACAAGTCTATTCTTCCTATATTCACTATGTGCAGAAATCTTAGTGCCCGCATGGTGCTGCTACATTTTTGTGCTTGTTACTAGTACGTAAAACTTCCCTAAGTGGCCAAACCTGCTGATCTACATTTATAAGGCTGCCTGCATACCTTCAGGTTTTATTGGGTTTATTGCTCACGGCAATTGTAAAATACTGTCAGATTCCGTTATAGACTCCGATCAGTATATTACAATCGGTTTTCGTTTTTTAGCGCTTTTTTGGGATTTTGGCGGCCCATTAATATTGAACTGTATCCGCTGTTTTCAAGTGAAATACGATGGATTATAGAACATGTTCTAAGTTTTTTTGAATGGATTTCGGATTTGAAATCTGACCTCAGAAAATCAGAGCTGTGTACACTACAGTTCGGATTTTCTATTGCCTTCTATAGGGATGATTTGGGGTGGGATTTTTTTGCAAATTCTAAACACAGGAGCTGCTTAAAAATCGAACTGTAAATCACTGTCATGTGGACATAGCCTTAAAGGAGATGTCTCACTACAAAGATTAGCTTTTAGGGAACAGTACATGAAGATATTTTCCAAATATATTGCTTTGTTTATTTTTCTTTGTTGTGGAGATAAAAGTGATTTCAAGTTTCCCTAGGTTACTGACCTGCTCTCCCCTGCTCTCTCCAGCTGTTTGTCTTATCTGATAGCATGGATGATGGCATCACACAGGTCGACACACAGAACTGCTGACAGCTTGAGAGCATAAGTTTTTTCTGATCTAACAAACAAAGGAGACTAATTACTTTTGCTTACTTTAGCTCTGGAGCTCTCTGTACTTTTTTCTAATGTCAGAGTAATTAGCAGACCTTTGAATACGGCGCTGATAAACTAATTACCCTTAGCCTGACCAGAAAGAGACAGGATGCATGAATGAAAGCTGTTCTGTGAAACAGCGAAGTCTGACAACCACTTTTAATACAGTTTTTGAATCCAAAATCAGGAATGGCAAAGCTGTAGCTAAGGTAGAGATTCAGTGTGGAGCTTCATGTCCTATAAAATGAAAAGGCATACTGCAATCATATGCATACCCATTACACACGCTTACCTTCGGTACAGGGCAGGCCCGGACTGCCCATAGGGCAAACCGGGCATTTGCCCGCTGGGCCTCAGGGGTCCGGGCCGCAGTGGCGGCTCGGATCACCCGCCGAGGGGGCTGGTGTTTCTCCCCCATTGGGCCCCGCATGCTGACACAGCTACAGGGGCCGCAATGGTCGCATCCACGATGGGCCCTCCTCGCTGCACGGCCGGGTCACAGACCCAGCCATGCAGCCATCACGGCCGCCGCCTGCACCGCGCGGTGCGAGCAGCGGCCGAGGATGAACAGCTGGGATCTTCTGATCCCGTCTGTTCAGCTCCCAGGAGGCCGCGGGGCAAGCGCGCGATGTAATGACGTCATCGCGCGCCTGCTACGCAGCCTGCACTCTGCTGCGATCAGCCGCCGGCTCCGGACCAGTAGAAGAGAGAAGAGGAGGGGAAGGAGGAAACCAGGTAAGTATTACTATAAGTATTTTTTTTAACTAATTACTAGCCCTACCTGCCTACAAACTAGCCCTGCCTGCCTACAAACTAGCCCTGCCTACAGACTAGCCCTCCCTGCCTACAGACTAGCCCTGCCTGCCTACAAACTAGCCCTGCCTACAGACTAGCCCTCCCTGCCTACAGACTAGCCCTCCCTGCCTACAGACTAGCCCTACCTGCCTACAAACTAGCCCTCCCTGCCTACAGACTAGCCCTCCCTGCCTACAGACTAGCCCTGCCTACAGACTAGCCCTCCCTGCCTACAGACTAGCCCTCCCTGCCTACAGACTAGCCCTGCCTGCCTACAAACTAGCCCTGCCTACAGACTAGCCCTCCCTGCCTACAGACTAGCCCTCCCTGCCTACAGACTAGCCCTGCCTACAGACTAGCCCTCCCTGCCTACAGACTAGCCCTGCCTACAGACTAGCCCTCCCTGCCTACAAACTAGCCCTGCCTACAGACTAGCCCTCCCTGCCTACAGACTAGCCCTACCTGCCTACAAACTAGCCCTGCCTACAGACTAGCCCTCCCTGCCTACAAACTAGCCCTACCTACAGACTAGCCCACCCTGCCTACAAACTAGCCTTGCCACAGACTAGCCCTCCCTGCCTACAAACTAGCCCTCCCTGCCTACAGACTAGCCCTGGCTGCCTACAAACTAGCCCTGCCTACAGACTAGCCCTGCCTGCCTACAAACTAGCCCTGCCTGCCTACAGACTAGCCATCCCTGCCTACAGACTAGCCCTTCCTGCCTACAAACTAGCCCTCCCTGCCTACAGACTAGTCATCCCTTCCTACAGACTAGCCCTGCCTACAGACTTGCCCTCCCAGCCTACAAACTAGCCCTGCCTGCCTGCCTAAGAACTAGCCCTGCCTGCCTAAGAACTAGCTCTGCCTGCCTAAGAACTAGCCTTATCTGCCTAATTACTGGCACTGCCTGCCTAATTACTAGCCCTGCCTGTCTGAGAACTAGCCCTGCCTGTCTGAGAACTAGCCCTGCCTGCCTGAGAACTAGCCCTACTTGCCTAATTACTGGCCCTACCTGCCTAATTACTGGCCCTGCCTGCCCAAGAACTAGCCTTATATGCCTAGGAACTGGCCCTGCCTGCCTAATTACTGGCCCTGCCTGCCTAATTACTGGCCCTACCTGCCTAATTACTGGCCCTGCCTGCCCAAGAACTAGCCTTATCTGCCTAGGAACTGGCCCTGCCTGCCCAAGAACTAGCCTTACCTGCCTAAGAACTGGCCCTGCCTGGGTAAATATTGGCCCTACCTGGCTAATTACCTGGGACAGCCCCAGCTACCTGCTTTAGGAGGTCTTTATACTTACCTGCCTAATAGGGGGGCTTGAATACCTACCTAATGGGGGTCTACCTATTTACATGCCACTTATATGACTTTTTTCATTTCTAATTTTTAGGATCTAACATACACTGTTTGGGGTACAATTACTGTGTAGGGCACCAAAGGGGGCACTATTACTATTTGGGGCTCTATGGATGGGGAGTTTGTACAGAGTGGGGAATTGATAGGAAAAGTGCTGGTAAAGAGAGGAGTCTAAGATGTATTTGTAGTAAAGTCTACAGGGGCGAGTAGTGACCGGGAGAAGAAGATACTGCATGCTGTACCCGGACAGAGAAAAAATGGAAAGGAACGACTCATCAGGGAAGACATCATGGAGGTTTGGGCCAGAAGGAGAAGAGAACAACTCCCATCAGAGATGACGTCTCCTGTGAGTCTCTGCTGTCAGGGGTCATTTTACTTCTTGGTTGAATCAGTGCTGTATTCATGTGATGGTGACCTGACTACTGGTGATGTGATTGGTTGTAGGTTATGTTGGTGCTTATGTAGTGTCAGTGTGGGCTTGTCCCTGATTGTAAAGCAAGTGCACACCTGCATGACTCTGTGATGAGGGGTTTCTCTGCACCACTGTTTCTTTCTTGCTTGTGTTTTGGCTGCTTTCACACGGAGCGGTATTGGTGCATTTTCGATGCGTTTTTTTGTGCAGAAATGTTCAGCATTAACTGCTCTGTCTTTCTGCACAAAAATGCACCAAAATTGCTCCGTGTGAAAGCAGCTTTATAGTGTAGTTTATTTTAGAAAGTAGCGAGGTGCGAGAACAAGGGTAATTTTTTTAAGCGGATATGGTATGTGGGATGCTGGAGGCTTTGTTCCAGGGCTGATTTTTATTCCCAGTCCGGCACTGCTACAGGGGAACAGATACAATGACTTCCTGCAGGTGGCTGTGCTGTGAGTCCTCATTCTCTCCAATCCGGCAGCTGGAGGAAGTGCACAGACATGACTAGACCCCCTGCTATTAGGTGCAGTCACGTATTTGCCCTTGAGGTTTAGGAAGAATGGACTGTGGAGAATGTGCTGCATACAATTAATGACGTGCGCGTATGATACATTCCTAAAGCGCCAAAAAGAGTCCATCCGACAAAACCGACCCTTTTTTGTGTGTCACTCCTCAGGGGTCTATGCCAATTTGTACCATAGGACACACCCGGACTGGCGATATAATTAACCAGGGTCCAGGCTGCCGTGCTGGCTCAGAGCGACCGCCAGGAGGGAGGTGGGGGGGGGGGCTGGTGATTCAGCTTGGTGGGCCCCGAGTATTGGCACCGATCTGTGGCGCAACTACAAGGGCCGCAGCGGTCGCGATAGGCCCCCCTTGCCGCATGGCTCGGTCACATAGACCCAGCAATGTAGAGATTGCGGCTGCCTTCTGATCCTGGCCGTCCAGCCCCCCAGAGGCCATGGCGCAGGCGGTGCAAAGTGATTATGTCGTTGCACCGCCGGCTCTGCAGCCTGTGTCCTGGAGCAGATGGGAAGATCTCAGGCTGGAGGAAGAGATGAGAAGAGGAAGGAAGGGTGACAGGTGAGTATTTTTATTTTTAATGTGGGCTCCTTAGTTACCTAAATGGACTCACCTAACTACCTATATGGACTCCCCTAGCTAACTATATGGGCTCCCTAGCTACTTATATGTGCTCCCTAGCTACCAATATGTGCTCCCTAGCTAACTATATGTGCTACCTATATGGGTTGTCTAGCTACCTATATGGGTTGTCTAGTTACCTAATTAATGGGGGGGGGGACAATATATACCTGCCTAATTATTGGGGGGAGGCTCTGTCTACCTACCTAGCTACTTTGAGTGCCTATATAACTATCCACCTACTTAGGGGACTCTATATACCTATTGAGGGTACCCTATATACATGCCTAATGGGGGACTATATACCTCCCTACCTCGTATGGGGACCTTTATACTTATCTGTCAACTGAGGGGGCTTATATACCCACTGAGGGGCTACCTAATTGGGGATAATATACATCTTTACCTATGGAATGAATCTGTAAAATTACTGAGGGGACCTCTTTACCTGCATTCTGAGGATACCTATATACCTATCTACTGTGTGAGTTCTATATTCTAACCTGCCTACTGGGGGGCGTGTATAGCTACCTAATAGGGGCCTATTTATTTCTATGCCACTTATCTAACTTTTTTTCATTTCAAATTTTTATGGTCTAATCTACCTAAGTGCCTGTCTACTCTATGGGGTGTGGACCTAACTACCTACTGGTGGCACAAATGGGAGTACTATAATTGGCTGGGGGGCACTTTTGCTGTTTGGGGTACAATGACTGTGTGGGTCACCAAAGGGGGCACTATTACTATGGATGGGGAGTTTGTATAGAGGTGGGAATTGATAAGGAAGTGCTGGAAAAAAGAGGAGTCTAAGCTGTTTTTGTGGTAAATTCTACAGGGACGAGTAGTGGCCGGGAGAAGATGTTATTGTATTCATGTACCGGACGGAGAAAAAAACCCGGAAGAGAACGACTTATCAGAGAAGACGTAATGGAGGTTTGGGCCAGATGGAGAAGAAATGGAGAAGAGAACAACTCCAATCAGACATCAGCTGTGAGTCCCTGATGTCAGGGGTTATTTTACTTCTGTGTTGTATTCACTGTCATGTGATGTGACCTGAGCTGGTGTCTGACCACCATGCGGTCACTATATGTCGTGTTGTAGGTTATATTGGCGAGGTGCTTGACCGAGGGAAATTTTGTAAGCAGGTATTGTATGTGGGTTGGTTCTGTGTCAGGGCTGCTTTTTATTCCCAGTCCAGCCCTGGACACACCTATGTAGCTCTCATGCCAAAAAGTCTCGCAGTTTATATGTTGTCCATTTTCAAAGTAACGAGGCTTAGACAATTTTTTGGCGCACGGACAGTTTACTGTATATTCTTAAAGTGCTGTGAGACACTTTTAAACATAAGTATCCGCTCGTTTTTGGCGCAGCACTGCCTGAGACACTTTCCACAAGGACACTTTACATACTTCTGGGCCAATATGAACCATTGCTGTGCATCCTCCATTCTTTTTAGTTTTTTGGTTTTTTTTGTAATTACCCTTCCTTCTCCACCTGCACTTAGCACCCTAGCTACAACCTAATACACTATGGGCCTCGTTTA
>JAODAL010055948.1:0-23605 GCA_025379985.1 Phyllomedusa bahiana | reverse complement strand
CCAAAAAATGTACAGGGCCCCACGCCCTTTTGTTTTTAAAACCCACCCCCCTTTAAAAAAAAGCAATATTCCACTCCCCCAAAACCGTGAAAGGCTCGGGAGAGAGCAAAATTGGGGTTTTGGAGTCCCCGCTTTCCTGGTGCTGGAAAGTTTCTTTTCAGCTTTCCAGGAGGCGGGAGTTTACCGCAAACTGTGCTGAACAAAACCATTTATACTAAAACCAAAATATTTCCCCCATCAGTGATTTTACAGGGGGAAATTTCCCAGTGTTCACAGGCTCTGCACTTAGTCTCATTTAAAAGTAAATACAGTGCAGTTCATATGGGGGTTCACTGGAGACATTTCAAGACGGGAATTTTTTTCTTTTCCCCTTTTCTTCTCCATCCTGCCCGTTGCCATAGTTGAAGGGGGGGAGGTTAGGGGTGATGGGTGGGTGTAGGGGTTTGAAGGACTAGGGGGGTATTGGTGGAGAGTTATGGGTGTAAGTGTGGTGGGAAGGTTATGGGGTGAAGGGGGAGGTGAAGGACTAACATCCAGTTCCCATGGAATACTAGGTCCGTTTGGGGGGGGAGTGCCCACCTAGCTTTCTGGATGTAAATTTAACTATTGCCATAGGCAACACCAGACTCCGTCCCCTGCAGCCCTGTCCCCTCCCCTTTCACCCGCCAGAACAGATGCGGGGGAAGGAGCAAGGGACGGAGCACTTCTGTCATTTGCACCCTGTACCCCGGCCCCCCTTTGCATGCCATGACAGACTGCGGGCAAACAGGACAGGGGACAGGAGACAAGGGGAAAATCCTGTCCCTTGCAGTTGTATCCCGAAACAGGGAAAGGGGAAAATTCATCCCCTGGGGCCCTGTCCCTGCCCATTGGGAACCCAAAGAGAAAACACAGGAGGAGACGGGGCAAGGGCAGAAAAGTGGGAACTCCTCCCCCCTTCACTTAAACATCACCTGTCCCCCGCACACTCAAATACACCCAACAACACCCCCCCAAAACACACAAATCCAATACACCTTTCCCCACAATCAAACAAAAAACCCCCCCCTTTCCCCACACCAAAAATACATACAAACCCTCCCACACACCTTCCCCCAAACACTCAAACATACACAGCCCTTCCCCACACACTAAAATACATACACACCACTTCCCCACACACACATACCCCAAGAGTGCACTCACCTGTCCTGCTGCCGGCATCCTGGCTCTTCACACTGCTCTGCTGGGGGAGGGAGCGGAGCCTCATGGCTCCCCTAACCCACCCCCCCTTTTCCCCAACAGTGCTCCCTAGGGCCCATAATCAACCTTTATAGGAAAAAACTTCAGAACATCGCGGAAAAACGCCCGGCCCCCATTTCTTTGACTATCCCGCTCAAGTATGCATAATACTGAGTAATACGAGTGTCTAATATACTTAAAAGGAGCATCTGCCTATCTTCCTGCCTAATTTGGGGGGGCTGTTTCCCTTTTTTTTTAACACCTATATTATTATATAGTGATTAATGTTGAGCGATTTTTACGAAAAAGTTGAAATCGGCACGGTTTTTACGTTGATGGTTTTTTTAGATCACCAAATTTGGGTTTAAAATCTGTGATAATCATTAATATGCCCCATTTTCGGGCTTCCTCATTTTGGGCGGCCAGAAATAAATTAAGAATAGAGCAGGGTGAGATGTGTGTCCCGCGCCATACGGGGTTGTATGGTTGGTTTGGTGGAAAAATCACATGACCTCGTTTTAAAATAAAAACCCCCCTTCCCTGTTCATGTCAGTGTGTTTTCATTTCTCTAGCAGTACAGGCGCTCGCCTCGTGCAAACAGCTCAGAAAAAGCTCAGCGAAATTATTCTATTTTTTCACAGAAAAGCTTACTTTTAGCTGTGATCCTTTAAATTAGTTAGATCAGGATTTGCGGGATTTTGTTAGTTAGGAGGAAAATTTTAAAAGGGGGATCAAACGTTGAAAAGTCCGGGGAGGAGCGGAGGGGGGGGGGCCTGCTGGGAACACAGCAAGCTTTTAAAAAGGGGATACTGGATATTGAACCCAAAAACTTTATTTAGAATTGCATTGCCTTATTTAGGTACAGATCTTTTCTAGAAACTGCAGGTCTTTTTGTTAGGTGCAAAAACTAAACTTTTTATCATTTTAACTTTTCAATAGGTTTCTTTTTCAATTTTGCCAGTCCAGTTTGTTGATATAGCCACCTTGCAGTAAATTTGAATCCAGCAATTTTGTAGTCCCCAAGGGTTGATAGGTGCCAAAAAATACCTTTTTTACCCCGTAACTTTTTAGATAGTGTTTTTTTCACTTTGGCGCAGGCACATGTTTATAGGCACCGGGAGAAAAAATTTGAATCCAGCAATTTTTTAGTCACCAAGGTGAAACTGAGGGGGTGCCAAAAAAATCCCCTTTTTTATCCTTATACATTTCAGACAGGTGTATTTTTCACTGTTGGTCGCAAGCTTGTTGGGGATAGGGGTACCCAGCACTTAAATTTCAACCCAGAAATTTTTGTTTTATTTGGGGGATTTGAGAATAGCTGTGATTTCCCGTCTTTTAATAAGAGACTTTCCAAAAACTCTTTCACCTTCTCAAACTTTTATTTTTCTGAACATGGAGCGAAATTTCAGGGGAAAGCGAGCAAAGGGGGGGTAGGACATGGAGGTAGAGGTACGAGAGAAGGTGCCCCTTCAGTGTGGGACAACACGAAATGCCAGGGGGTTCGTAGTTGCAGGACCGTCACCCCCGTCACGCTGGGTCAGGGCCCTGTGAATCTCAGTAAGAACAGCGTCGCCCAATCTTTCTTCAGTGGTTAATGCAACCTGCACCCAGCAGTTTACCTCCTGTCCCCCCAGTCAAGGCCACAAATGTCATCATCAGCATCATAGCACCCGTCCAACATGAAGCAAGGCAGCCCAAAGTAACTTGTGTACCCCCCACTGTGGATAATCCATTTTTTAAGACCTTTTTGATGCAAAATGGGTTTGGGGTCAAAAAGGTTTTAAAAGTCAAGAGGCCAAATGATTTTTCCCCGTCTGCGCCCAGTTTATTGATGCATAAAGAGGGGGGAAGGAAGCGGTCAATGGAAAAAAACCCCGGGCGGTCGAAACGCCGTGCAGTCCTCTTATTGACCCGCAGCTCCTGGAATGCAGAATGTCAGGACACCAAGTCCCCCTGTGTTGGTGATGTGATGACGAATTGCAGACCAAGTGGTCTTTTCAGCAAATTTGCTGCGAGGGCTCTTTCAGGCGAGGGGAAAAACGATGGGGTAGTGTCGTAGGGTCCCACCTCAAAAAGGGAGGGGGCAGTCGAGGATGTTGTGATAGATTCCGCCAGCCGGCCCGGGGAAAACCCCCTCCCCTTATCACCGTAAAAAGGTAAAGGACCTCTAAAGCCGGGCTTTTTGAGCAACCTTCTATTCCCCCGGGATGTCATATCCCCCTTTCCCGTAAAACGCATAAGTGAGCAAAAATTCTTAGTGTTTAACCACCACCAAATTCTGCACAGCAGCAAATGCATGAGTTAAAATGGGGGAACACTTGGCCAAAAAAGGCCGACCAACGCCGGCCCCCAAAACCACTGTCACACCCCTTTTCCGCCCCCTACCCCTCCCCCCACCCCAAGCTTTCTCAGTCCCTCATGTCTCTAAATTAGATCAGGATCGCCTATTTCGCCTCCACCGTCCCCGTGACCATCGCCCCACCAGAGACCCACCAAATCCCTTCCCTTTCCACCATTTTACGCCCTGCACGCCTACAGCAGCCAGTCAGCAGCCACCCTTCTGTTTCCAGGTTTGGGAGCAGAAGAAACACTTTAACCCAAACATCCCAAACCCAAAAAAGCCTGAATGTCGGCATTGCCAGGCTTGGGCCTTGGAAATTTTTGCCTTTCCGTCTGGTGAACAAAGGGTTTTCCCCACGCAAGGGCCCCCTTCTCCCCCCAAAAACCAGATCCCGACAGGCATTTCTTTGCCAAAAAACCCGTCTCTCCCCTGGAGACGTGTCCTAAAATTTCAAGGCGTTGTTGCACTGTGTGGGGAAAAAGCCCAAAACTGACCACAAACCAGGACTATAAGACGGCCAAGGCCCGCTATATCCTGTGACAGTCGTGGGTGGATGCTCGGGGGTTGGGGGTTCAGCTGGGCGAACGCTTGTTAAAAACCGCAGGGATGGTGCAGGGGCCTTTCCCCCCAAGGTTCCTCTGGTGGCAAAACTCCCCAAAAAACCCAGGGTGTTAAAATTTAAATTTGTTTTGGAAAAACCGTCCACACACGGTTTGGGAGCTGTGGACGGCTCTCCGAAACGAGACCGACGCTGGCTTGTGACAAGACCTTGTCCCGGTAAGGTGGGGGCAAAACGGGCGAAATCTGCGGCCCCCTTAAGATGGGTAGGGGGAGCAATCCCTTGCCTGGCATTTTGTCATAAACCTTTCGCCAAAATTTCAAAAGAGCCCCCGGGGTCGGGACTGCCGTGGGGAAAGGGCCCCGGGTCTGAGTTGCACTTCCGCCGTTCCCCCCTGCTTTCCCGTGGTGGTCGCAGCCTCAGCGGGGCCCCCCCGTAACCGTCCTTGTTAGGGCAAAACACTGGAATTTCCCATCCACATGCTCCAGCATTGTGGCCAGCGCAATGCCATTACGCGCAAAGTGAACATGGCCTGACAAGCAGGGTGGGAAACCTGGGGTTTTTGGCCACCGAGGTGGGGGCCCAGGTGAAAAATCGCCCCCATCCTTGCCAGTTTTGAAGAAGCCACCAAAAGGGTCAGGGGGACAATGCCCTTGCACTTTCATTGTGGTGTCTTGTTCTGGAACGATCGTTGGACACTCTGAAACAACAGGTCCCCCCAGCACGGGGGAGGAGAGGACACAGATGCGGGACACGGGCCCTTTTCTCCGTCAATCCACAAGGCCTGACAGTTTCTCATTTTATGGGTTTCATTAGGCAGGGGTTCGGGGCCGGGCTAGTGAAAGGCAGCGTATAACTTCAGGGGCATATCTAGGCAAGTCGGGCTGTGTTGAAGCGTGCCAGGAAAGCGGAGGAGGAGGAGGAGGTTTTCCCCTAGACCCGACGTTACTGATGTCCCTCCCTTGGAAAGGGGTTGGCGCGTTTTTGAGGCGGAGGAGGAAGATGAGGAAGATCTTTTGCTATCCCCCTCGCCCAGAGGCTTGGGAAATCAGGTCCATCCTCACATGGTGCTTGGATGTTTCAATTTCCCCCAACATGATCTCCTTAAAGGGCCCCAAAAAAATGAACAACAGTTCGGGGTGGCCCCCCCCTGGACCCCGGGTCCCAAAACAAAACTCAGCATTTTCCTTCCCCCCACCCAAATTAGAGAGTAAAATCGGAAATGGAGCCCTTGCTGATTGATCATTGGGCTCTGTTGGTTGTTTCACTTCCTCAAGGTAACGGTGGAACAACATCAGCGACATGACGTAGTAGGTGCCAATAAGCCGTGCGGCACTAGCGCGGGTAAGGGGGCAAAAGCCTTGGGTGACCTCTGGCAACTTTTTTTCCAAACCTCCCAACGCTGCAATGCAAGGCACACTTTTACACAACAGAGATACTTAAGATCATGGTGCACGACTATTGCATTCAACAACGATTTTTTTATGTGTCCGGCCCCAAAGCTTCTGGGTATCCAAAATGGACGAATGGCTCGAGCTCGTCGCCACCCCCAAGAGGTTTGTCCTCCCCACAGCCAGCGTCATATCTGAGCGGACCTTCAGCACAGCTGGAGGGTCATTTCAGCAAACGCATCCGGCTTTCCACGATAATGTGGATGTTTTTGATTTTATCAAGATAATCAGGATGGATCTCTGATGATGTTGGGCCCCCCAAATTTCCAAAGGTACCATTAGTTGCCGGTCCACTTCACATTCCTCTTCAAACAGAAATGGTCCCCCTTGAAAAACTTATTTTTAAAAATGTCATTTCTTACTCCCAAATTTTTATTTTCAATTCCCAACAGTTATTTTGCTGGTTTTGCTGTGGGGAACTGTAAAAGACAGCAAGGTTTTATGACAACACCCGTATTCCATTTACTCACTTTTCTTTTGAAGTTTTCGCAAAGTAAAAGGTTTTGAGGTCATGTTGCTGTGAGATGAGCTATTTATGGGCCTTTGGAACAGAAATGTGGCTTTAAGTGGCTTTTTCATCACAAATTTTTTAAAAGGGCTGAGAAGTCATATTTTTTTTTGGGGGGTCATTTTTTTGTGAATACAGCATAATCATGGTCCTTTGAAAAGAAAAGTTGCTTCTAAGTGGATTTTTTCCCCCACAATTTTTTAAAAAATTTGAGAAGTCATTTTTATAATTTTTTTGGGTCTGCTTCTTTGAAATGCAGTAAAACTACAGGTCCTATTCTAAAAAATTTTGTTTTTTTAAAAGACATTTTTCTTCACAATTGTCAAAATGGTCAAGGGTCCCTGTTTGAATTTTTTTGGGGCATTTTGCTGACATGCAGCTATCCACAGGTCCTATTTTAAAAAAAATTTTTTTTCTAAAGACTTTGTGTCACGGTTCCGCTGCGGCCCCTGCTATGGGCCGACAGCGGCCCGTGTTCTGGTCCCGGCCCCCTGCTGCGACATCCCGGTGTCCCCCGGTCTTGCACGCACCTGTCCTGGCTCCTTCCCCTCCCGAAGCCCCACCACCCTTTTTTCCTCCAGCTCCCTGGCATCCTTGGCACACGTGCTCCCTCTAGGGGGGCACGCGCGGTCATGCACCACATTTAAGGGGTCGAGTACCTTGGCCCTGCCCGTGACCTGTAACCTCTGGCAAAAAGGAACCTCTACCTTTATTAGGGCAGTTCGTTTTGTTTTCAGCACAAGAGTTGACCCCTTGGCTGCTGCTCTCTGTGTTCTATCTAGGTTCTACTCTATCGGTTCTTTGGACATCTGCCCTGCACCGCCCGCCTACTGCTTTAAAAATGCACCGCTGGCCCCAAACCCGTCCTACCCGGACTGGGATACTTCACCAGCACACCTGCATGAGCATTCGTTTATCAGCCTCCAGTGTCCCGCCTTCCAACCTGCACTTCGGCTACCCCCCCCGGGTATTACCATCTCGCCTGTGGTGGGCCCTGCGGGGTCCCTGTTCCCGGACGTTTTTGGCTGTGTGGCCCGGGAAATCGTTCAGTACGAACGACCATCAAAAAATGGATCCCCGCCCGGGGTGATTTGCCTGCCTGGTAGTGTGGTGAACCTCTGGCGTCCACCTGGACAATTGTTTCCCTAAGTTGCAGACCATCACCCCCGTTGGCGAATCATGTTGCCTGGCCCCTTTAAACCCGCCCACCCCCTGCTGTGGCTCCCCCTCCTGCTGCCCTGTCCCGTCCCCCCTGCATTGCCTTGCCCGCCCCTTATTCTGGAGACCCCTACGTGTCGGGCTTCCTTAATCAGTGCACCATCCATTTTTTAGGTCCCGGGCCGGGCTTCGGTGAAGCCTTGGCCCGGTTCCCCCTGTGGGGGAGAGGGGATCCGTGACAGGGGACCTCCCGGGGTTCCCGAGTGCCTTTAAGAACCTTTGAGCTACCTGGCGAACACAAACTGCTGCTTCATCGCTACTTGTTCTGTCAGGGCGATTCCTTTTTGGGTCAATATGCCATCCGTTTCGACCCTGGCCTCTGACTTGCCTGGAACAATGAGCCCTCGTTGCTGCCTTTTTGGGGGGGCCTCGATGGACATTAAGGACGAGTTTGGGGTTGGGGACCTCCCCCCACTTTGGGACCTCATGCTTTGGTACCCCCGGGTCGACATCCGTTTTTTCTGAGAGGGAGCTTGAGCTAGCCCGCACCCGCGTCCCCGGCCTCGCAAGCCTCCAGCTCTGTACCCGAAACCACGGCCCACCTGTGACACCTGCGTTTTCCAGATGACCTATGGGGTCAAACCCCATCATCTCACTACAGGGAACGCGCCCGTCACGCAGTTTAAAAAATGTGCCGTACTGGGTGGTACCCGTATTTCCTTGAAGAACTGCCCAGTGCCCAGCGCGCCCCGGAAACCCCAGCCCCTGGGTTGTGGGTGAATTACCCTGAATAAAAGTGTGCCTGTCCCGTTTGACCACCCCCGCACCCTACGTTTTTTTATCGGGGGGGTGCGTTGAAGTGCCTGCTCTTCTGGGCTCCGGGTCTTCCGAGAAATTCATCCACCTCCCACTGGAAAGTTCTGCCCGCCCGTTTCCCCTCTGGAAAAACCAAAAGTTTTTCATCCGTTAACGGGGGATCCCGAAGGAGCCCGTCCCGTTCCGAACCCCGCTGTGTCTCTACAAATTTGGAGGTTTCCACCAAGAGGAATTTTTTCCTTCTACGCCCCGCCAAATTCTTCTGCTCCAGTCTTGCTCGGGCTTCCATGGTTCCCGCTTCACAGTCCCCCCTGGATTGGGGGAAGGGTGAAGTGTCCATGGGGAAAATTTTCTACTTCACTGCCCCAAACCCCCCATCGGAGCGCCCCGCCCTCCCGTTTCTTGCCCGTTTGTTCTGCTGTGCCAGGGAAGTTCACATCTGCAAAAAGAGCCTTGGTTTGCAGGGGGCACCTTGACTCCCACCCACCCCCTCCCCTGCCTACTGTTTCTGCTTCTTCCCCAGGTCCCAAAAAGTTTTCGGGGGCTCTCTGGACCTCCCCTTGACGACAGTTTTTCCCGGGTACTGAGGAGGAGGTGGTTACCCCAAGCCCTTTTGTGGGGACCCCCGGTAGCCCCGGGGGGGGGGCTTAAGGGGGGAGGTACGTCACGGTTCACGCCGGGCCCCCCCTATGGGCCGACGCGTGCCCCCGTCTCCTGTGTCCCGGGCCCCGGGTGCGACTCCCCCCGGTGTCCCTGGCTCTTGCACGCACCTGTCCTGGGTCCCTTTCCCCTCCTGAAGCCCACCCCCCTGTGCTTCCTCCCGCCCCTGGGATCCCGTGCGCCACTGCTCCTCTAGGGGAGGGCGCGGGGTTTCCGAACCCCATTTAAGGGGTCAGAGTACCTTGGCCCTGCCCAGTGACCTGTAAAACCCCTTTGGTACATAAGGAACCTCCTACCTTTACTCTAGGTAGTTGTTTTTGTTTTCAGCACAAAACTTGACCCCTTGGCTGCTGCATTTGCTGTTTATCAAGGTTTTATACTCTATCGGGTTCCCGTTGGACTCTGCCCCCTGCACCCGCCGCCTACCTGTGTACATTGACCTGCTGGCCTATACCCGCTCCCCCTGGATGGCTTCGTTCCCCAGTACCCTGCCCCGGAGCCCGTTTATCAGCCCCAGTGTCCAGCCCCCCCAACCTGCACTTCGGCTACCCCCGCGGTATTACCATCTCTGCCGTGGTGGGCCCGCGGATCCCCTTTCCGGATTTTTGGTGTGTGGCCCGAAAATTTTAAAATTTTTTCTTCACAATTGTCAAGAGTGGTCAAGGGGGGATGGTGGGTGTCGAAACTGGAATAGGTGGACATGTTAATGGAACATATTGAAAAAGACTTTTTTTTGCAAAAATCTTTAAAAATAACTATCAATCCTGTATTGGACAACGTATTTGAAAACAATTAAAAAAAAAAAAACAAAGACATGGTGGGATTTTCCCTGCTATTTAAAAATGTTTTTTAGAATTTAAATATAAAAAAAATTGCATTACAAAAAAAGCGGTAAAAAAAAATTTTTGAATTTTACAAGGGGGGTACGAAAGACTTACCAGATATTGGTTATTCAGAGGACAGGGGTTTTGGGGCACGGCAGGAACAAAAAAAGAGACAATTTCCCTTTAGACGTTGAGTAAAAAGAGAAAAAAAAATGCCAAGAAAAAAGGGCACTGGGTGGAAAAGGAGCGTTAACCACCAGTTTTCCAAGTGAAGCTCAAATTTGGGCCCCACTCATACGGGGGGCAAGCGTTACCCAGGGCTTGATGTTTAGAGGAAGGTGGAGGTTTACCTCACAATTCCTTCCCCACTTGCTTTGCACGACTGTTTTTCGTTGCGCTTTTATAAGGGCATTTTTTTATGTTAAAAAATGACGGACGCCCCTGGGCTCTCACCGCAAACCACTGTAAGTCTGGCCCTGGCGTTGACTACGTTTAACAGATGGCTGACAGTGCACTCTCTCCCCGTTAGGGGCAATCGGAGAGCTTCAAATTTCTCTAAAAAATCAGATTTAAAAAAGGGGATTTCTGTGGGTTAAAGGCAAAAAGGGCCCCCCGGTGGACAAAATTGCACAATTTGAGGCTTTAAAATTTTCTGGGGGTGGGGCACTATGGGGTCGCATCATTTGATCTCCAGGGGAGTCGTCCCTAATCACTGAAGAAGGATTTTGGGGGAAAAATGAAAAACCCTTGAATTGATTGGCTGAAACACTCTCAGAAGCCAGGAGGTCAAAAGTCTTCTCAACTAAGAAGTGTTTTGGGGATGATTAGGACATTTGTATTACTTAGGGGTGTGGGACGAATTAAACATCTCACTTTTTAAAAAAATACCCCTTTAAAAAAATGCAGGGGGGGGGAGTATGTGTTGTTTCCCTTGAAAAAAAAACAAAATGATAAAAATGTAAAATAAAAAAAACTTCCCTAAAAAAATTCTGTAACAAATTTCCCGTTCCAAAAAATTACTAAATGACATCACTGTACAAAATAGCATAGTTTCCACTTTGTGATCGTGGGTTTTAAAAGGTTTTTGGGGTCATGTGTGGCCCCGGACAGGGTATTTTTGTCCAGTTTAAATAAATGGTGGGTTTAAAGACTTCTTTTTCCGGGACTTTTTTAATCTGTGGGTCAGAAGGTTTAATGGTCATTTTTCGGTACGGACAGGTATGTTTATGTCCATGAAAATAAAAGGTGTTTAAGCTTTCCTTTTTTTTGGGACTTTTAAAATTTGGGGCTATGCAGTTTGGGGGGTCATCTGTGACCCGGACAGGAAAAGTCAAAAGTCCAGTTCAACTAAATGGTGGTTTAATGACTCCTTTTTCCCCCGCACTTTTTTAAACTGTGGGTCAGAAGGTTTAATGGTTAAATGTGGTACAGAAAACTGTATAGTCAATTCCAGTTTAAAATAAAAAAGGGGGTTGAAATACTCCTTTTCCCCCGCACTTTTTTTAAATTTTGAGTCAGACAGTTTTTAAAGGTCATACTGCGGTACAGGACAGTTTAGTTAAAGTCCTTCAACTAAAATGGTTGTTGAAAGACTCTTTTTTCCGCACTTTTTATCTGGGGTCATCAGGTTTGGGGGCTCAGCTGGTTTCCCGGACAGGGATATTCAATGTCCCGTTCAAAAAAAAATGAGGTTTAAATCATACTGCCCTTTGGCACTTTTTTAATTTTTGGGTCAGCAGGTTTAAGGGTATCTGTGGTGCAAACGGGATAGTAAATGGCTGTGAGTTTTTTTCTGTGATTTTATAACCAAGTTTGGGTTTCTAAAATTTAAACACTACCATTTGATGTGTGGATGTTAAATTTTTCCTTCTCCATTTTCTCCATCCCTGTTTGGGTGTAAGAAATGATGGTGTAGTTCCTCTCCCATAGACTTTTAAATGGTCATCGACATAATCTGAATCGACTATCGGAATATCTTATTGATACTTTGCCAATATCGACTATCGACCCGATGAACGATAGCCAACGTAATCGCTTTAATCACAATAGTGGAATCACTCACCTCACTTTTTGGACGCCATCTTGGACCAGCGTAGCGGTTCAGTGCTTCACAGGATCGCCGTCTGTCTAGATGGGTATCTGATGCACATCCAATATAGGCACTCCCAACTGCAGGCTTTTAGTTTCCACTGGCCTCAACCAGTTTTATTGAGGCAAGTAGGTTACAGAAGAGAAACAGACATACACAATAAAAACCCCCTCGGCCATCTGCACTCACTAAACATATCAAAGAGTCCCTCTCTCACTAAAGAAGCAGACCTACACGATCCCGTCTCACTCAAACTCTCCCCATCTCCCGGGTCCTCGCCTCCTTTCAGACTCTGGTGTCGCTAGAGAGACTCCACACACTAGGTCTCCTGTTGCTACCACTCAGGCCTGGAGTAGCCAACCACAACCCCGCGACACGTACACCTGGAAGTTGGAGGCTTTTTTAATAGGTCTCTCCAGAGAAGCTATACAATATCTGGGCTGGAAACCCAGGGAACCTGGTAGCGGGAGACAGGCCCCCACCCAACATTATAGCAGTCCGGAAAGAGAGCAACCCCATACATAGCTGCCTTGCAGCTATGTCTAGCCGCTACTGTACAGGTCAGAATATATAATCACTGAGACACAATCATCAAGGTGGCTCTCTTCCCCCCACCGATGCAAGGTCCACGTGGCGCTCTGCAGAAGGACTTTAACTGGCAGACCACCTAGTGGCGCAGGGATTATTATTATTATTATTTAATATTATTAATAGTTATTTATCTTATTGTAAAAGCGGGGGGCGCCATTGATTCAGGGCGCTGCACATTCGAGGGGGTTAAATACATTACATTAATCAAACGCGATTATTGCGACTACCAGTGGTCCGCACAGCCACCAATTTATATATATATATATATATACACTATACATATATATTATATATAAAAAAATCAAAAAAATTACATTAGATATATATTATAATATTTCTATAATATATATATATACTGTTGTAGTATATATATAATATATATATATATATTACCAACAACAAAAAAAAACAAAAGAACCAGGCGCTCGTGGAAAACCAAGTGTTCGAAGCAGACAGAGTTGTAAAACTGTGTCTTTATTTCTTATAAAACTGCTGGGGATGTACATAACCCTGCGAGATACAAAACACAATAGCTGAAATGACAGTTACCGCTTTCGTAGTCTGACCGACACTTCGTCAGAAGTCATAGTCCGATCAGGTGCAAACAAACAATTTAAAAGGACAATTATGTTCTTATTGGCAAACAGGAGGATGTCACTCAGATGCCAAAGGTGTAGCAAGTATAGACGGACGTCGGGTGGAGACCAACTGAGCTGCCTGAAAGATGTCTATCAAAGAGACACTGAATTAATGGCCTCTCTCCTCCGGCGGAGTTCTTCTTCTTGATGTATATTTATGCATCTCCGTAATCGATTATATGTTAAAACTATGAGATGGGCGAATCGATTTTCTAACGAAGTGGAATTCGTTTAGAGATTTCAGGAAAACTCGGTTCGTAACTGAAGTCGAACTTTGGGGTACTTCGGTGAACAGACGTGTTCTTTGATTGATAATATCGACGAGCACATAGCGCAACATGGGCAAAGCACACTGGAGGAAAGGGCATAGCCTGCATTGACATGTGCAGGATGAAGCCAATCAAGACCGGCGGATACTGTGACATCCACCGCACTATATAATACCGAGGCGCAGCCGCTGGAGCTCAACTCCTCCTCACTGTATCTGACAGGGAAAGTGCTGCTCGCGGTGATAGCGTCTTTCTGAAGAACGGGATTTTACACAGCGATTTTTGTGGGCTGTCTCATCTTGGTCTCGAGAGACTGTTTCTCTGAATGTTCTCATTTCTGATTTTTTGGGGTAAGATCTGAAATCCAGTGTGGCGTCCACTGCAGCTGCATATACATTTTCAATATCCAAGTGGATCAGCCAGTTCCTGTTGTCTTCATTTAAAGAAAACAGCGTGTTTACAATACAAATTACCACTTCTTTTTTGGCTGCATCAATTCTATTGCGCAATTACATCCAGGGTTAATTAAGCGTTGTTTTTTCTGGTGTGCTACAAAAATAAAGCCATTATCTTCTTATTCAACTGCCAAATATATAATTCTTTTTTTGGTAGACTAATCACCAAGCAAATGTTACTAATTACAATTTTTATCTCTTGTTGTGTGGCGTAGAAAATACGCCATTGTAATCACGCTAACAAAAGCTACTAATTTGTGGTGGCTCAATTCTATTGCGCAATTACATCCAGGGGGGGTATAATTAAGCGTTGTTTGCTGTGTGCTGACAAAAATAAACCGTCTTTTTCACACCAAATATTATTTTTTTTTTGGAGCCTAATTCAACAAGCCAAGGTTAATTACAATTTATCTCCTGATGTGAGTTGCGTAGAAAATACGCCATTGTAAATACGCTACACAAGCTACTAAGGTTTGTGGGGCTCCAATTCTTATTGCGCAATATACCTCCAGGGTAAATTAAGCGTTGTTTTGCTGCTGTGCTGACAAAAATAAACCGTCTTTTTCAACACCGACAATATATACATTTTTCTTGTATCATAATTCATCAACGAAGGTTATTTAAGCCTGTTTGTCTGCTTTTAACATTTATAGTAAAACACACAGTGCTATTGTAAACGACACATACAAGTAAATTTTCCTGTCCATTTGTTGGTGCGCAAATTTATATCCAAGGGTGACCCAAGCTTGTTACTGGGTTCATTGAGCGTCAAAAACAGTGTGTATAATTATCCATATCTACAGATAGCTTCATCACACATGACCTGTACATTTTAGAACAAACAGTATGTCAGACAGAGAGTGGCAGGCTCGGAAATGCGATTGGCGCATGTGCACAAACATATTCTAGAAACGGCCCAGGTCGCAGCACAGCAGGGGACGTCGTGCAGCAGGTCAACTCGTGAGGGCCACCAACTGCGCTGTCATCTAGCGGCCGTCGTCTGATGGTCAGCAACCCAAGGGTACTTGAATTGGTTGACTAGGTCTCACCCTCTTCCTCCCATGATGACATCTGACAACCCCCATCCAAGAGTGGGTGAAGAACCTCAGACACAACACTTTAGTTGCATGGCCCGTGGAGCGGTCAGCGGCCCTCACCAGTCCTCACCCGCCCTCTGTCCCATCCATTCCCTCAGCCAGGATCTACAAGTGGTCTGGGCTCAGCGCCACATTATATAGCTATAGGATGAACATTTGCGAGGAGGGCAGTCAGCAGCTACTTGGGCAGCGAAGAAATGGGCCAATAACCCCAGCTTCTTGGCAGTAGGTCGGCAAGTATAGTGTGGAGAGTGGCATGGAGTTCATTGGTGAGAGGTCAGCCACGGTCTTACCAAGACCGGTGGATGAGGACAGTAGTGTACGATGAAACACAAATAGTATGATGATGTAGCCGACCGCGCGACTTGGAGCCCGGTGAAGCAAGGGCTTCATCATCGTCAGGAGAAACGAGGCGTCAGCTTGTCGCGTCAGGCAGCGCGTCAGCCAGCAAGTTGGGTCTGTGTGGCCTGTGATCAGCAGGGTAGCAGCAGTGTGAGTCGGGAGCCAAGCGGACCGACATGGGTAGAAAACCCTCATTCGCAGTTCCAAGAACAGTAGCCGGCACAGGGGCTCTCAGCGAGACAGCGCGAGCATGTAGTCCCTCAGTGGCCGCCCCGGAGCGTTGGCGGTAAAATCAGCTGACTCGGCGGTGTGAGGCAGTTCTTTGCTACGACACCGGAGGAAGCCGAATATGAGGTCTATGTCTAAATCTGTGGCAGAAAGTGGGAACGTGGCCAGGGAGCTAACTGTTGGACACCACGGCCTGCGTCAACTACATGCACGTCACCATCCGTGGCCTAGGGAGAAACGTCTGCTCAGTTGTGGTGGTCCATCCTCCGCTGCAGCAGCACAGCGGTTCCAGTGGCACGTCAAGCCATTTCAGCCAGTCAAAGGGCTCCCACCACCTCTGCAGAAGGCAGCTTGTTTTTCTCTTTGACATCCCACTCTCCCCGTCCAGATGCTCCTGCTCCTCGCTACTCCAATGGCCCAGCAGTCGTTCAAGAAGCGATTGTAAAGAACCAACAGTAGGCGTCCAGACCATCCTAAGTCAGCAGCTGACCGTGGCTTCCTGTCCAAGTTGTTGGTACCGGCAGTCCTCCCCTTCCAAATGGTTGGCCTCTGCAATCCATTCAGAGAATAATGAGAGCTTGCTGCCTGACCGAGATGCGAGCAGTTTCCAAGCCGTAATGTTCTTCCAAAAGGCGTACCAGCACTCAAAATATGTAGAACAGAAATGTGGGTCAGTCCATGAGCTTACGGTTTGTTCCAGGTTACACGGCAGCGCGGACGTCTGGAGCTGTAACTACGGTCAGGGCCAAGTACATGGCCTTTACGGCCCCACAGGTGAATGTGCCTTCTGCCCAGCACACACCAACAACTGGACAGGAGACGCCGCTTTCTCCTCCACGTTGTCAAACAGCTAGTCTCCCTGCCCGCCAATTTCCGCCTTCCTCCTCCTCCACCACCCACCACCATCTCATGCCTCCACAAGTACTCTCCACATACCACATGTGTATGGGCACAAGCGTGCACGCAGTTCTACACCTAGCTTGCTCGGCTTCGCTACGAAGTCACACAGGGTATGAACTGCTCCCGTCAGCACAGCAAGAAATCGATGTGTGTGGCTTTCTCCGCGCCAACTGCAAATCGGAAACCATGGTGACGGACAATTGGAGGAACATGGTTGTCCGTTGCTGCACCGAGAAGGGAGGTCCACTGCGCCCCTGCATGGCGCCATGTGTTCAATCTGGTTGTAAAAAAGGTTCCTGAAGTCTTCCACCGATCTTCAGAACATTCTGAAAATGGCCAGAAAACTGTGCATGCACTTTATCTCATTTCGTACAAAGCCAGAACACCCTCCTCGAGTTGCAGCCGGCAGAACGGTCCTCCCCCAACACGCTCTGAAACTGCCGATTGTTTCCACCGCCCGCGAAATTCAGCCTGCACATGTTAGGCGACAATAACACTGTATGAAACAGAGATAAGGCCATTAACGATTTTTTGATGATCCAGGCAGACAGAAGTACTCCCCTGTGTTAATTTGATGTCAGCAGGGGCAGCTCAAGCGTGACACCTGCATTTGTTAGAGCGCGCCATTCGAGGAGCCACGTTATATGTCAGTCGCCATGACTACGGGATGTAATAACGTCATACCACTGCTTTCATGTCCTGGAACAGATGCTGAAAAATCTGACTGGGCATGGGACTGGAGATGTGGCGAACTACATCTCGTGGCACACTGATCCGGTGGGGACTGCGAAATGGAGGAGGAGGAGGAGGTAGGGACATAGGGAGCAGAAGCATTGTCTGGTAGAAATGAGTGGATTTCTACCCAGGTACAAGAGAGGAGTGAGAGCATGGAGCAGCTGGAGGATAGGTGCGATGGAGATGAGAAGACACGAACGGCAATGACACAATCCAACCCCGTGGCAGTTCATAGATGGGAAATTGAGGCAGGGAGCCCCACCGAGTCACTTGTGCAGAATGTCCCGCAGCATGCTTATTGCCATGGCTAGTGACAGCCGAAAAGTCAGCATCCCGGCAAGGATGAACTTCTGCTCTCCACCCTATGGACCCCTCCGCTACCGTGCCAAAATGGGAGCCTTTTCCAGCTATATGAGATGGAAGAACAAACTCAAATACTATAGGGCAAATTCCTCCGTAATCAGTTGGCCGCTGCCTATGCTGCGTGCATCGTCCCTCCCTCTGACCGGTCTGACCGGGTGTTCCTCACGCTCACGTTCTACTGCCGCGGCTTGACCAGGGGAAGGTGGGGGGTAGGAGCAGCTACAAGCTCCATCAGCAGTAACCTAAGTCTGGCAGTCACTAATGAGCAGCTTCCTTCACTCCGCTAGTGAGGATGGGAAGTCACCAGCAGCGCAGCAAGCAGGACATGGAGTCATTCCTGACACAACAGGTGTGGCCTACTCATGACAGCGACTCCACGCCACCCCAGTTAGACAGATCCGCCTGGATCTACTGGGCAGCCACACTGGATGAGTGGCCCGCAAACTTGCCGAGTTTTGCAGAGGCCGCAACAGGTCCTGCCCAGGTGTGCCAGTAGCTGCTGGCATCAGACGCGGGTGTTCAGTGGCTGCGGGGCCCTCTTTCCCCAAGGAGAACCTCGCTTGTCAACGGAAATGTTGAACGTCTGACTTTGTCAGATGAATCAGGCTGGATCGGCCAGGATTTCGACACACCAATGCTTAGGACCGCGTCTGGGTTCAAAAACTCACCTGCCTCAGCCACTATTCTGATGCCGGCCACCCCGCCTGATTCCACACATCTGCTGATTGTTTCTCCCATCTGCCTACACCGTCCTTTACAGGGACTGGTCTTGCCAACCCACCTCAACACTCTGTCATTGTGCACTCCTATTGGCTCATGCTGCTGCGCTGTTGCTGTTGCCGTCCATCCACCCTGTGTACACTGTGCCACTCGCGGCCTGTACTGTTTTGAGCCACCTCCAGAATTGTCATTGTGCCACTCTCGACCTCATGCTGTCTGCTCCTGATCATCACCTCCACTCTCCTGGTCATTGTTCCACTGCGCCTGACCTCATGCTGCTTGCGCCGCCGTGACCTCCTCTCTCAGTCATTTTGCCGCGCTGTGGGCCTAATACTATTTGGCCACCTGCAGAATGTCCATTGTGCCTCTCTCTGACCTCATGCATGCTGCTGTGACTCTGTCGTGCCCTCCACACTGTGTCCATTCGGTGCCACAGTCCTGACCTCATCGTGCTGATGCCGTGGCTGCTGCCGTGCCCTCCCCACTGTGGCCACTCTTTTTTTGCCACCATCCAGAATTTGTCATTGAGCCGACTGTCTGACCGCTCATGCTGCTGATGTGGCTGCTGCCAGTGCCCTCCACACTGTGTCATAGTGCCACGTCTGACCTTAATGCTGCTGCTAGTTTGCTCCTGCCGTGCCCTCCCACACTGTGTCCATTGTACTCCGCCGGGAATGCTTCCTAAGCGTAACTACCCTGGGTTATAGCCTTGAGTGTCTATACTCTTTGGCCTACTCCTGTTTTTTCCAGCTCAGAATTTTCGTTCATTGTGCCATCTCGCCTGACTCATGCTGCTGCCACCGTGACCTCCACGCTGTGTCATTGTTCGCCACTCTGCGGCCTGTCACTTGTTTCTTGCCACTTTCAGAAAGTCATTGTGCCCACTGTCTGACCTCATCTGCTGTGGCTGCCGCCGTCACCTTCCACACTCTGTCACTAATGTTGCCACCGTTGAGCTTCTCTTGTTCAGTTTGTGTTTTTTTCCAGCTTTGTGCTGCCATGACTTTATCAGGCTACGAGTTCCTGCTTCAGTTTTTTGGTACAGTTTTGCCGCCCATAAGTGCCCAGGGCATTTCTCTATAAGTGAAGCGATTTCTAAGAGCGAGCGGCAGTCATGTCTGCGGTCATACTAAAACACAACATCTGTATGAAGACCAAACCCAAGCTCCCTCTGCATATTTAAGCATGGCCAACCGTTACTATAACCACACCTGCAGGCTCTGGGCAGCCTGGAAATAGCTGTTTTTCTTAACGAGATTCGTTGCCGAAGTAAATTCGGACCGAAACAAATTTTGTCGGAAAAGAAATTCGCGAAGTGACCGAACCGAATTCTTTGAGAATTTTCGCCCATCTCTATTAACAACCCATATTAATTAAAACAGTATAAAAAAATGCTGAGTAAATCTGCTTTACCATGTACATTGAAAACGAAGCTCAATCGCGGGGGGTAGTGGGTGCCGGCAAAGTAATACACAACCGAAACCTCGATAATTCGTAGTATTACAAATGTTTCCAGACTAGGACAATGTTAGCCGGAACACACTATGATTAAATAGTTACATTAAAAAATTCTTATCGACTGATTTTAAGCAAATTAAATGTATTTGTACAATATCTAATAGATTATAAATTTAAATTGAAATTTGAGTGATGGGTACAATGTTCGCAATGGAACCGGTTCCGTATAAAGCGGATGCATGTAGTGTGAAGAAATGTACACTTACATCAAACTCTCCAAATTGCAAGCAGAAAACAGTTCTTCATCCGATAAGATGAGAAAAATGTATATTCCAACTGGACTCGAAGATTGTAAAAAATAAGTAATGGAGAAGTATTCCCAAGCTGGAAAGACGACTTCTCAAGTATACGTAACTCAAACTGGCAAAAGAATGAATGCCCTGACATCACATATAAAGGGTTATTGGAATATCTATTCCCGATGGTCATTGGACTAATTCCACCACATATCATTAAGACCCTTAGGAGTAGTCCGTTTCTAGTCGAAAGAAAATTGTGGGTTTGGGGGTAGGGTGTGGTGTGTGTGTGTGGTGTGGAAAAAATAAATATATTTAAAAAAAAACATTCAAAACATCCAAATGTCTCCCTCCTTAGTAGTAGTTGAAATTCTAATTAGTGCTGTCTATGGTACACTACATCAAATAGCGTAATTTTCAAACAGTGAAAAAATCCTGAAATATGTGTTTCCTTAAAAATTCGCGGGCGACGCTTGCTTCAAGTCTGCTTTTTTCTAACGCTAGCTCTGTGACCGGTTTATGCCAGACATGCAACGTACAGGTTATTGCTCCTATAATTGTTTTTCCGACAAGGGCAATTCCGTCAGATAAATCACAATAGGGATTTTAACAATAAGATAGATGTTGAGCCTCATATTTTTCTTTAGTGTAGTAGATGTTATTTCTTTTGATGTTGTGATGCTTTTACAGCAAAAACATTTGGATGTTCCGCATGAAAACCCTAGTTCCCGTGGGGTTCCTTAGATGTATTAAATTTAAGTCTATTTGGCTGGTGCAATAATGCTCTGTTATATTGGAGCTCTTCTGTAATCACATATGATTTTTTCAAAGGATGGGAACGCCAGGTGCAGGAATCTTTTAGAGGATGTTCCAATGTTTTATGAGAATGTCTCTATTTTTTGGAAAGAGATGAATTGAATTGTGTAACAAGAAGAAAATTTAGTTCTGGTTATTATCTATTATCGATTTTTGAGACTGAATTTTACCTTATTTCTAATAGCGACAGTCCGTCCTGTGTGAAGTTCTGCACTCTTTGTTAGAGCATTTGTCCAAGAGTATTTCAGGGTATTTTTTTCATCCAAGATCTCTGTTTTGTAGAAACTGGATTGTTTGATGTAAGTACTCCACCCTTCTGTATCAGTTTCTCGTACTCGTTTGAATGACCGAATATATGTTGGTCTTCCATTAGTTATGTAAAATGGGGCACTCAGGAAGTGTACATAACTATAGCTGTCTACGATTTGAAGTTGGTAGTGTAGTGAACCGACCTTGGGTTAATTCTGATTTCTAAATCCAAAAAATCGTAATTTTATGAGAATTGGACATGTGCGTGTAAAAGGTCATTCAGCATCCCCACGTGTTTTGATTGATAGTCTGGTTATAAATCTCCGATTCGAACGGACCTGGACCATAACCATAATGGAAAAACAATCACAATATAACGTCTATACAGATACCCCAAATTCCTGAATATAGTTATTGGGGATAAAATAAAATTGTTCTTCGAATGCACCCATGAAGATGTTTGCGATATGTTTTGGCGTGCCACTTCGTGTCCCCATAGCGTACCTCACTCTAATTGTCCTTAGACTGTAAGTTTACTCAATATAGAAAAAAATTTGTTCTCTAAATAAACTTTAAAAGCTTGCTAGAAAAAACAATCCTTTCCTGAGAAGTGTCTATAGTGGGGTGTCATTACTGAGAATTATTAGAAACACACTGAATGGCCTAATTGATGGGAAAATGTTTGAGTAAAGGGATATACTCCATCGTGATAAAGTGGTAATTCACTAGCGCAGGTCTCTATGTTATTTAACATTTGGATCCTATTTTGTGGGTAGAGTCCTTAAGTAACTAATGCAATCTTTACAAACATAGATTGAAAACTGTAAGTCCAGAAAGTTGAGACAATTGACTTGTTGTGGCGTCGCAATGCCGGATATATTGGTCGGCCTGGTGGTTGAAATATGGTCTTTACATGCCGTTTCGGTAAAAACAATAAAAAAACGGTGTAGATTGTTCACTGATAAAAATGAACTTTTTTCTTTTTTATCAATAATGCCACTTTGATAACTGCATTGTCCAAAAGGCACAGTAAATCCTTTGAACTTGAATAAAAGGATCCACTGGACATTTGTCATAGTAATCAAACATCTGACAGTCTATAAAGAGCTTCTTTTTTGATACAATCGTAAATATCTAGAATTAACGATACTTCCGCCTCTTGTCGGCTAGGTCTGACAATGATGGATCTGATGTCACGTAAATTTCTGAGAGCTTTGGTCCACCTTGTGTGAGATTCGATTTTCTTCTTTACATGGTTTTATATTGTTGTAGCTCCTCAACCACCAAGACATCCTGAAAGACTTAATAAAGTGACCTTGAGTTTCACCGGATAAAGATGTGGACTTTTGGTTTGAATGATAATTTTATTATTTAAAACTAATTTCAATGGTGGATTCTGAATGGGATTAATTGCAACAAAGTGACGTAGCTAGTGTCAATGTTCTGCGTATTATATTTTTGTACATCAATAAATAATTCAAAATGATTAATTTTCTTTAAATTGGTGGTACAAAAAATTACAACCTTTTGATTAAAACGTTTATTCCTCCTGTGTGAGAAACATATTTGTGAATTGTATATACGCTTGTTTCTGTAACTCTTTAGTAGTGTCCAGATTTCCTGTATTGTGCAGGCAGTTTCCTTATTAAGTGTTATGTTTTCCATTGTGATTGGTTTTTCTTTTTTTTTCTGGCTCCTGCCCTGCAGCAAAGGTGAAATTTTTTCTTTTCCCCCTTTCAATTTGGGGCCCCTGAGTTGATGATTGGGTTTGTCCACCAAAAAAGAACCCGGAAAATCTTAGGGATTGATCTGAACTTTCAGTGAAAGTATCCATTCCATTAAATTGATTGGTAAATTGGATATATCGTTACAGAAATTGTTTACAACATTCCTGGGGGAGAGGGTTAATAATTTAATGAAATTAGATTGACTAAAAAAGAACGTTTTAATTAGATCAATCGATTTTATTATTATTAACCTTCCCCACGAATGTTTCACCCAAATTTACTGTACACGATATATCCAATATACAATCAATTAATGGGGATGGATGACACATTCACGAAATTCAGCATCAGATCCCATAAAGAGTTAAACCCTCTTTTTTTTAAGGATGGATCAAAAACCAAATCACTCAACCAAGAAGGACCAAAATTGAAGGAGGGAAAAACAAAAAAATTTCACCGTGCTGCAGGGCAGGAGCCACCACAATAAAAGACAAACAATCCCAATGGAAAACATAACATAAATAAGGAAACTGCCTGCACAAACATGAAACCTGTCACTACTCAAGATTACAGAAACAGGTAATACAATCTATCCAAATATTTCTCCACACAGGGGAATAAACGTTTTTAAACAAAGGTTTTTTTTTTGTCCAACCAATTTAAAATTAATCATTTTTATTTATTTATTTAATTTTAAAAAATTAATCGCAAAAATTTACATAGGGGCACTTGCATTAATCCCCTTCCAGAATCCACCATTGAAAATGGTTTTTTTTTTTTTAAAAATTTTTTTTAAACCAAAGTCCCATTTTACGGGGGAAAAACACAGGGTCACTTTATTAAATCTTTCGGTTTTTTGGTTTGAGGGGCTACAACAAATAAAACCCCTAAAAAGAAATCGAATCTCACAAAGGTGAGAACCAAGCTTCAGAAATTTACGTGAAAACAGTCCATCATTGTCAGACCCGCCGCAAAGGCGGAAGTATCGTTTTTTTCTAGTTTTACGATTAGAGATGGGCGATTGATTCTAACAAAGTGGAAACTTTAAATTTTAAAAATTCGGTTGGACAAGCGAAAAGGGGATTGGGTAAAAG
>JAODAL010055947.1:0-23606 GCA_025379985.1 Phyllomedusa bahiana | reverse complement strand
GAGATGTGGGGCCCGGCGGGTCTTTATAGAAGGGGGGCCCTGCACTGTCCAGTAGTGGGTAAAGCCAGGACCCGTGGGTTTAACAGGGGGTGGGAAAGCCCTGGAGCGAGGGAGGGAGTATGGCACAGTTGCGGGCCTGTTTCGGTGGTCGGAGCAGGGAGCCATGGAGCAGGTGCCGGGGGTGAGGAATGCCATTGTATTTCTTTAAATTTTTAAAAGATTAAAAATTTGAAAAAGAAAAATAGTTTCTCGAGTGGTAATTTTAATGTTCTAAAAGTGTGGCTAACTGTGTTTTTTTAAATGAAAATAACTTGTTTTTGTTAATTTTTTAGAAGTTCTGTTGAAAAAGTCCAAAAAAGGCCAAATTTATTTTGTGAATTATGTTGTAAAAAATAAGGTGTTGTTTGCTATTTCAAAAGGTTTTTTTATAAAGTGTGTTAATGAAGTCGGAGAAATAAATCACGTTATCGATTAATGAAATAAAATTGTGATGACATTTTGCATCAATCTATGAAGATTTTATAATTATATAGGAGTGCGGGCTGTTTTGCTATATTGTCCAGACCGAAGTTACAGCCCCAAAACCTCCGCGGTGCATTACATTGGAATACACTAGTCGAAACCCCTAAAGAAGCATTTTGCATCTACATACAAAAAAAACTTTGAGACTCTGGTTCACTATCATGATCAAAAACATGTTTAAGCGGGCCCCGACTTTCAACGTGGTCTCAAATGGGCAGTCCTATCCTTCTTTCCTTCAATCGGCCAATCGGGCCCTCTCATGGGCACCGCCCTCCATTATTCAGAGAGAAAAAATAAAAAAAACCCAACTGAAAAGCTGCCCTTCTTATGACAGCCTGTGGAGTGGGCGGGGACAGAAACCAAAGGGAAGACCCCTTCCTTTCCATATGGGTTTAAAAATAAGTACCCCAAAGTTAACGTATGTTTCGCACACAAAAACATTTTAAAAAAAAGTAGAAAACCTGGGTCCCACTGGCAGGGCTGCGGCACACATGAAATTATACATGTACCACACAGCCGCCCCCGGGCACATTTCTGAAAAAGGGCAATACCTACGTCGAAAATCCCTAAAGAAGCTTTTTTATGCTATCTATATACAAAAAAAAAAAATTTGGAGACTCTCGGTTCACATATCTTGATAGAAATGTTTAAGGCCCGACTTTAACGGGTCTCAAATCGGGCTTTCCTACTATCTTTACTTCAATGAGCCAATCAGGCCTCTCATGGGTACCGCCCTCCATTTTTTCAGAGAGAAAAAAATAAAAACACCCAAACCTGAAAAGGGCCCCCTTCTTTGAAGCCTGTGAGAGTGGGCGGGGACAAAAACCCCAAATGGAAAGCCCCCCTTCCTTTCCATTTTTTTAGGTTAAAATAAATTGTACACCAAGTTTAACGTTTGTTTCTGACAAAAAAACATTTCGGGAAAAAATTATGCAAACCTGGGTCCCTGGAGGGCTGCGGCACACATGAAATTATACAGTACACACAAGACCGCCCCAGCGGAAATTTTTGCAAAAAGGGAAATACATACGTCGAAATCCCTAAAGAAATTTATGCTATCTATCATACATGAAAAAATTTTTGGACTCTGGGTTCAATATCATGATCGAACATTTTTAAAGCTCCCCCGACTTTAAACGTGGTTCAAATGGGCAGTCTTCCTATTTTACCTCTCTTTTGGGCCCAAATCAGGCCCTCATGGGTCACCGACCCCTTATTCAGAGGGGAAAAAATAAAAAACACCAACCTGAAAGCTGCCCTTTTGTGACAGCCTGGAGAGTGGGCGGGGACAGAAACCCAAAAGGGAAAAGCCCCTTTTTTCCCATTAGGTTAAAATCAATGACACCAAAGTATAACGTTGTTTCTGACACAAAAAATTTTAAAAAAAAAACGTATGAAAACCCGGGTGCCACTGCAGGGCTGGGGCCAAAAATGTAATTATACTGTCCCAACACAGACCCCCAACAGGGACATTTCTGAAAAAGGGCCTGATTCTGATTGGCTCGATTGAGGGGAAAGAAATTAGGATAGGACCCGATTTGGACCCGTTGAAAGTCGGGGGCAGCTTAAAATGTTCTGTCATGATATGTGAACCGAGAGTTAAAAATTTTTTTTTCATGTTGATAGATGCATAAATTTCTTTGGGATTTGACGTAGTGTATTGCCCTTTTTGCAGAATGTGCCGGGTGGCGGTTGTGTGTTTTCATGTATTTCATGTGTGCCGCGCCCTGCAGTGGACCGTTTGATAAGTTTTTTCAAAAATGTTTTTGTGTGAAAAACATAGTTTACTTGGGTTTACATTGATTTTAACCTATAGGGAAAAGGGAAAGGGGTGTTTCCCTTTTTGGGTTTCTGTCCCCCCCCACTTCACAGGTGTCATAAGAAGGGCAGCTTTGCAGGTTGGGTGTTTTTATTTTTTCCTCTGAATAATGGAGGTGGGTTTGGGACCGTGAGGGGCCCTGATTGGCTCGTTTGAGAGGAAAAGATAGGATAGGACTGCCCGATTTGGCCACGTTGAAAGTCGTGGGCAGCTTAAACATGTTCTGTCATGATATGTGACGGGTCTCAAGTTTTTTTGTTGATGATGCAAAAATGTTCTTTAGGGTTTTCGACGTAGTGTATTGCCTTTTTGCAGAAATGTGCCGTGGTGGGGGGTCTGTGTGGTACATGTATAATTACATGTGTGCCGCACCCCTGCGTGGCCCAGGTTTGCATACTTTTTTTCGAAATTTTTTTGTGTGCAAAAACATACGTTATACTTGGTGTAATTGTTTTTTAACCTTTTTTGGAAAAGGAAAGGGGGGTGCTTCCTTTTTGGGTTTCTGCCCCCCCCCCACTCCCCAAGGTGTCAAAAAAGGGAGCTTTGCAGGTTGGGTTTTTTTTATTTTTTCTCTCTGAATAATGGAGGTCGGGGGGCCCCGGAGAGGCTTTTTGGCTCGATTGGAGGTAAAGATAGGATAGGATGCCCGATTTGAGACCACGTTGAAAGTGGGGGCAGCTTTAAACATGTTCTGATCATGATATGTGAACCGAGAGTCTCAAAGTTTTTTCATGTATGATAGATAGCTAAATGTTTTTAGGATTTCGACGTAGTGATTGCCCTTTTCCCAGAAATGGCGCTGGTGGCGGTCGGGTTTGGTGTACAGATATTAAACAGTGTCACACCCCTCCCAGTGGCCCCAGGTTTGCATATTTTTTTCAAAAAATGTTTTTGTGTGCGAAAACATAGTTATCTTGGTGTTTACTTTGATTTTAACCTATATGGAAAAGGGGGGGTGTTTCCCATTTTGGGTTTCTGTCCCCGCCATTACGGGGCTGTCAAAGGGGGGCAGTTTGCGGGTTTGGGTTTTTTTTTATTTTTTCTCTTAATAATGGAAGTGGTGCCCCGTGAAGGTGTTTGGGCTCGTTTTGAGAGGTTTAAGATGGAATGGACCCCCCAATTTTAGACATTTGAAAAGTCGTGGGCAGCTTAAAACAGTTTGATATGATATGTGAACGAGGTCTAAAAATTTTTTTCGTATGATAGATGTAAATGCTTTTTTAGGGATTTCAAGAGTGATTGCCCTTTTGCAAAAAATGTGCCGTGGTGGCGGTCTGTTGTGTACAGTTATTAATGTTGGCAGCCCTGCCAGTGGCCCCCAGGTTTTGCTAGTTTTTTAAAAATTTTTTGTGTGCAGAAACATACGTTATATTTGGTGTACTTTTGTTTTAAGTTTTGGGAAAGGGAAAGGGGGGTGCTTCCTTTTGGGTTTCTGCCCCCGCCCTCTCACAGGCTGTCATAAAAAGGGCCCGTTTGGGGTTTGGGTGTTTTTTATTTTTCTCTTGAAAATGGAGGTCGGGGCCCATGAGAGGCCTGTTGGTCGATTGAGAGGTAAAGATAGGATGGACTGCCGATTTGAGACCGTTGAAAGTCGTGGGCGCTTAAACATGTTCTGTCATGATTGTGAACCGAGGTCTCAAGTTTTTTCTGTATGATGATAGCATAAATGCTTTTTTAGGGTTTCGAGTGGTATTGCCCTTTTGCAGAAAATGTCCCGCTGGTGGCTTTTCTGTTGTGTAATGTATAATTACATGGTGCCGCAGCCCTGCCAGTGGACCAGGTTTGCTACTTTTTTTTCAAAAAATTTTTTTTGTGGCAGAAACTACGTTATACTTGGTTTTACATTGATTTTAACCTATATGGAAGGAAGGGGTGTTTCCCATTTGGGTTTCGCCCCCGCCCCCTACAGGCTGATAAGAAGGGGCTTTGGGGTTTGGGTGTTTTTTTTTTTTCTCTTAAATTTTAATGGGGTCGGTGCCCCAGTGGGGGCCCTGATTGGGCTCGTTTTGAGAGGTAAAGATAGGTTGGCTGCCGTTTTGGACCACGTTAAAAGTCGGGGGCAGCTTAAACATGTTCTGATATGATATGGAACCGAGGTCTCAAAGTTTTTCACATTGAAGACACCGACGGGCCCAAAAGGGATGGCCCCCTTTCTTCAAAATATTTGTGCAGGGTGGTACT
The DNA here is from genome assembly GCA_025379985.1 of Phyllomedusa bahiana. Taxonomy (NCBI): domain Eukaryota; kingdom Metazoa; phylum Chordata; class Amphibia; order Anura; family Hylidae; genus Phyllomedusa; species Phyllomedusa bahiana. The sequence goes on along the minus strand of JAODAL010055947.1, from coordinate 19,084 downwards.
CCCTTTCTCGAAAAATAAATGATGGTTGGGATTCTCCCCCTCGGCTGGGAAAACAAGCATTGTTTTTGAATGGTGCAGGTCCACCATTTGGGGAAAGGGGAGGGGGACTGCAGTACCAACAATTTTGAAGGAGCACGGTAGCTTTGAACCTTGGGAGGGTTGGGGCGCTTTTTTTCCCTTTTGGCAATTTTTCCGGTGAACGACTGCTGGCACCATGAGTGGTAAGGAGCAGGGCATCTGGACCGGTAGATGAGGGGGAAAGCAAACGCCCCCTTCAGCAGAGGGGGGGGCCCTTTTGAATGTCTGAAATGGGTGCGTGCCAGGGTGTGCTGCTGTTGCTGCGGCAGAAGTTGGACCACCCATTGAGAAGTTTCTTAGGCCACTGGATGGGGACGCTGCATATATTGACGCAGGGCCGTGGTGCCAATGTTAGGTCCCTGGCAACGCTTCCCTTTTTGCCCACAGATCCTACATATATCCATGTTCGCTTTCTCCGGTGTCTCGGTAAAAATCTGCCACACCGCCGAGTAGGTGATTTTACCACCAATGTTCCACACTAACTGACTGCTACCGACGCTGCCTCGGTGAGCCGATGCGCCGCTACTTTCTGGCCCGAAAGGGACTTGCGAAGTGGGGGGTCTAATCCGTGGCCGTTTGGCTACCGACCTCACACTGCTGCCACCCTGCTGACTCATGGCCATACTACACCTTGCTGACTGCGCTGCTTCCTGACACGCAAGCTGTCGCACTTCTCCCGACGATGATGATGAAGCCATTGCTTAACCCGGCTCCCAAGTGCGATCGGCTACATTGTCATCAATTAGTGTTTGCCCATTACTGCTCTCTTCCTCGACGGTCTCGGTGTACAGAGACTGACCGCTTGCAACATAACCCCCCATGCCACTCTCCACATCACTACTTGCCTGCCTTCTGCAAGAAGCAGTGGATGTCTTTCCCACCTCTTTGCTGCCAAGTAGCTGCTCACTATCCTCAAATAGTTCAAATAGTTCATCCTCATTGTTCTCATAGTTCTCTGGCTGAGGGAACCGAACGGGACAGAGGCGGGTTGACCTGCTCCTGGGCCATGTCAACTAAGGGTTGTGACAACCCACCGACTCTTGGCTGGGGTTGTCAGATGTCATCTTGGAGGAAGTGGATGACCTAGTCAACCATTTGAGAACTGTTGGGTTGCTGGTCAACACACGGCCGCTAGATGACACCGGTAGCTCTGGCCTCACTGAGTCACCTCTGCTGCGCCGTCCCCTTACTGTTCTGCGACCTGTACCTGCTCCAGGAATATTTGTGCCACTGCCACTCGCATCTGAAGGGACTGCCACCTCTCTGTCTGACATACTGTTTGATCAAAAATTTACAATACAACAAACTCTATTTAATGAAGATGTCTGTGTATATGATAAGTATATATGATAAATACACACACACTGGACTTGATACAGAATTCCCCACAAAAAGAGGATTACTGAACTCTTGGGCACAGAATAAAAAATAACCTACAGAATGAATGTGATGGATTTCAGGCGCGTATGGGGAAGAAACACACACACCCTGGATTTGACTTAGAATGCCAAAAAGAGGATAAATGTACTCTTAGGCACAGATTGCAATTAGAGATGGGCGAATTTAAAAAAAAAACAGCTATTTCCAGGCTGCAGAGAGCCTGTAGGGTGTTGTAGTAACATTGTGCCATGCTCAAATATGCATAGGGAGGTGGTTTGGTCTTCTTTACAATGCTGTGTTTTAGTATGACACACAGATGACAGGTGTCGGTACTAGAATCGCTTCACACTTCACTTCTCTGGGCAGTTACAGGGGCAAAACTGACCAAATGGAATTTGCTGAACTCCCCCGTTACCCTCGAGGAATTAGGGTCAACGATGAAGGCGCTAAAAATAATAAAGCCCAGGCCCGGATGGCTTCACCGGGGAATTTTATAAAATACTTAAAAAATCATATCGCCCCAGATTTAGTCGAATTTTTTCAATGGGTATATGGAAGGTAGGGTATTCCCGGAGTCCATCAACACAGCGTATATAAAACTTTTGCCAAACCTGACAAGGATCTATCATTGGCCGCCTCATACAGGCCCATTTCATTGATTAATGTGGACCTGAAACTGCTGTCAAAGATCATGGCGGATAGACTGGCACTATACTCCCTAAACTGATATCTCCTTTACAGGTCGGATTTGTGCAGGGTAGATCTGCCATCACTAACATCCGGAAGGTGCTCACAGTCCTTGACGAGATGAGATAAAAATCAATCCTCAATTACATGGCTCTCCGGCGATTATGTCCATCGACGCCGAGAAAGCCTTTGCAATGTGTCTTGGCAATGGCTGTATGGAGTTCTGGAGTTCATGGGGTTCTCGGGAGCTTTTATGCTTTTCTTACGCTCTTTATACAGCTCAGCAAGAGCGAGAATATGTACTCCAGGATTTCTATCGCAGGTTTTTGAACTGCAAAAAGGTACGCGACAGGGGTGCCCACTCTCCCCACTCTTGTTTAACATCTCCATTGAACCTCTAGTTAGTGCCATTGAGGGGGAAGCGGGCATTCCAGGGATAAAGGTTGGTGGTCAATGAATTAAGTCAGCGCTATTCGCTGATGACATCTTGCTATTTATGTCCGACTCGATGAAGGAGGTAGGGCCAATACTTGAGCTGATTCACCGTTTCGGTGAGGCCTCGGTCCTTCGGATCAATGTGGATAAATGTGAAATCCTGGATATTTCACCGCGGGGTATTCTATCTAAATTAGGGGATAAGCATCACCTTCCAGTGCGTTTGGCCAAAGTCAGTATAAAGTACCTGGGGATAAATATAGGAAAGCACCCAGAGTCTATTTATAAGTTGAACTATGACCCTATTATTAAAAAAATAGAAAAGGAACTTCGTAAGTGGAGCAATTTGCCCCTATCCCTGTCGGGTAGGGTCAACTTGATCAAAATGATTAGCTTCCCTAAAATTCTTTATCCCTTACAGACCATTCCCTTGCTATTGAAACACCTAGATGTGCAGCGTATTCACAAGGCCTTCTCTTCCTTCGTATGGGGCCGTAGACATCACAGGATTGCATTAAAGACTTTGATGCTTTCGAGGGATATGGGCGGCCTGGGGCTCCCTGATGTCAGAACATATAATCTGGCCTGCTTATTATGACATGGACTGGATTGGATTCAGGGATCCAATTTTTTTTCTAACATAGCCCTCGAGAGTAATATATCAAAGCCTTGGAGTTTAAATAGTTTATTGCACATGAAATTTTCTTGCATCCCAGCTCATCTGTGAAAATCATTGGTAATTAAAGATACTATATCAGCGTGGAAGGCAGTAAGGAAAATGATGGGTCTTTCTTTTCAGTGCTCGAAACACATGCACTTGTGGGGCCACCCGGAGTTTCCCCAAGGAAAGGAAAATCCAAAATTTCGAATTTGGAGAAATGGGGGGATACAAATGGTTAAACATCTTTTTCACCCCTCGGAATGCAGATTCTTATCTAGTAGTGAGTTTAAGGTTAAGCTTGGCACAGTAAAAGGGTGCTTTCTGGATTATGCTCAAATAATGAGCTTTTTGCAAACCGCTTGAGAATGTAAACTAGGGAATTTCAGGCCAACTGGTTTGACAATTTAATTGGGGATCCGCCACATAAGAATTCACTATCTATACTAACACGGACTCTCAAGGAGTGTCAGTGGATGGGCAGTAGGCCTCCACTCTTCAAAAAATGGGCGCGTCAAATGGGGGATGCTGATTTACCCTCCATGATATTAGAAGGCTGGAATTTAGTCAGAAAAATTATCCCCTGTGAGAGTTGGAGGTAATCGCAATTCAAAATCATACACCATGCTATATATGGGTTTGATATACCCCCTAATCCAGATAATCCAGACAGGCTGGTTGCATGCCCTAAGTGTCAAAAACCAGGGTCAGATCTCTACCATGGAATATGGGATTGCCCAGACACCCTAAGTTTCTGGAGGACTTAGTGGCCTTTCTCAGGGGACGGCTAAATATAGAAATGGGCCTCTCCCCATACCTTATGCTTTTCCATATAAACCCCGAAGAATCTAGCTCTCCGCCACTGGCCCATATTTTTTTTTTGATGGCAAAAAGGTGTCTCTTGACTAAGTGACTCTCTCGGGATGTCCCATCGCTCGAAATGGTGGTATAACAGGTTAAACGTTTCCTATCTTTGGACAGGAGGGAGGCGGAAAAACACAAGGAAAGATTGGCTAAAGGATTTTTCAGTAAATGGAGACCCTTTATAGAAAAATTTTTGACACCACAGGAAATAAGGGAACATGTGATTCCGTTTAGTGAAACAACGTGGTACTTTCTTAGAGATATGGCGGGGGATTTAGGCCCTCTCAAGGTAACTATAAGTGATGTGGACGGGATACCAAGGATGTAGCAAGAGTAAGGCACAGATGAGGAGTGAGGCTCATAGATACAAATGCTATTTGAGGCGATTACTCTATTCGAGGGTCAATTGGATACAGTATGGATAGAGGGAGAGAGGTTCTTGGCTGTAGTGCAAAAAGGGGGGTTAAGGGTTAGGGTAGGAATGTTATCTGTTTATCTTATTGTTTTACTAATGGTGATTACGTATGGTATATTGTAAAAATGACACTGCTTTCCTTTGATTTGTATATTTTCTTATCAATTTATGTATTGCCTCAATTGTGTCAATAAAAATTTGTTCCGAAAAAAAAAAAAAAAACTGACCAAATAACTGAAGTGGGAATGCAACCTGACAAGGTAATGTCAGCGCCAGCTGGGAAAAACCGACCTGAGGGCCAAGATCCTACTATAATAATATTATTTATTTATATAGCGCCAACATAATCCTCAGCACTTTAAAATATAGAGGGTATAAGCACAGACAAACCAGACATTACATTATAAAAAAAGCTACTTACAAGTCAGACACGAGGTGTAAGGGTCCTGCTTACAAGGAAGAGCTTACAATCTATTAGGGTGTATGTGTGAAAAAAAAGGGTGAGAAGTGGTTGGTTTACAATGGTCCAACCGTGTTACATAAATATGGGGTAGTATACATAAAAAAGTGGATGAACCTGCCATCCCAACCATACATCTATATACAGATAAATGCCTGTGGGTGGCAAAGTGCAGGAAGTGACAAATGTGTGACAGAATTTGGGGGGGTTAGGTAGGCTTGTCTAAGAAGATGAGTTTTCAGAGCGCACTTAAAACTGTGAGGGTTGTGAGTGTGCCTGATCACATGGGTTAACAAAGAATGCAAAATTAGGTTCCTGGAGCAGGCACAGGTCGCAGCACTGTAAGGGGACGTCACAGAGGGGTCACCCCACGAGGACACAGTTTCTGGTGTCATCTAGCGGCCGTGTGTTGACCACACACTAGGTCATCCACTTTCTCCCAGATGATATCTGAAAACCCCTGAAAAGAGTCGGTACATCCGTAAGACACAACCTTTAGTTGGCATTGCCCGGGAGCAGGTCAGGAGCCCTCACCTGCCCTCAACTCGCATCTGTCTTGTTCGGTTCCCACAGCCAGAGAACTACTATGTGCTGTGGTCTCTGCGTCACTATACAGTGAGGACGAACTATTTTAGGACAGTGGGCAGCAAAGAGGTGGGGAAGACATCCGCTGCTTCTTGCAGAAACGGGCAAGTAGTGTTGAGGAGAGTGGCATGTTATGTTGCGAGGGGTCAGGCTCTGTACAGCGACACCGTTGAGGAGGCCCGCGGTGACCGGCACACTCTAATCGAGGTAGCCGATTGCTCTTGGGTGCTGGGTGTCGCAAGCAAGGCTGGGACAAGGTATTCTGGTGCCCTATTTAAAAAAGGCATAAATGGCCCCCCAAATGAAAAATTAAGCCCACTCCTTGAAACCATGCGCCCCCTTTTCTGCCTGGGATGAAGTAGCGCCCTAGGCGGTCCCTACCTTCGACTACCCATCGTCCTGGCCCTGGAAGCAAGAGCTTCATCATCATCATCGGGAGAAGAGAGCGGAAGCTTGTCCATCAGGAAGTGGCGTAGCCGGCAAGTCGGTAGTGTGGCCGGGAGTCAGCAGGGTGGCAGCAGTGCAAGGTCAGGAGCCAAACGGCCCCAATCTAGACCACCTACTTTGCAGGTCCCAGAAAGTAGCAGCGCAAGGGCTCACGGAGGCAGCGGCTGTAACAGTCAGTCAGTGCGGAGCATTGGTGGTAAAATCACCTACTCGCCAGTGTGGCAGTTTTTTCACAAGACACCGGAGGAGGCGAACATGGCTTTAGGTAGAATCTGTGGGCAGAAAGAAAAGCGGGGACCGGGAAATTTAACGTTGGACCCCAACCCTTTTGTGTAAAACATTTGCAGCTTTCACCTTACGGGTTGCCTGGGAAAAATTTGGTCCCAGTATGGGGGGTTTCCACCCTGCAGCACCCAACAGAAATCAGGGGCCCACGCCTCCCTTTTTAAGGGCAGTCAAGGCTCCACCACCTTGCCAAAGCCCAACTCCCTGTCTTTCACTCTTATACCAGTCCAGATGCTTCTGCCCCTTTTAAACACTCATTTTTTGAAAAGCAGTCGTTCCCCCAAGACGATTGCCAAGAGACAGCAGTATGGGGCCCTAGCCATTACTAAGTGCAAAAGGGGACCGGGGCTCCTGTCCAATTTGGGGGGAATGCTTTCCCTTCCTTTTCAAGTGGTGGACTAGGCCCATTCAGAGAACTGGACAGGAAATTTTTGCAGCCTTCACCCTTTCTACACTCCAAAACCCTCCTTAAAGATAAACAAAACAGAGAAATAAAAACAGAAAAAAACAGAGGAATTATGAACGGGGAAAAAAAACGGGGAGACTTTGGGATAAACCCAGGGCCAAAAATTTGGGAAAAAATCGAAAAACGGGGCCAAAAACAGGTAGAAATCGTTTGAACGGGGAAAAAAGAAAAAATCGATGAAAAGGGAAAAACAGAGAAAATTGTTTAAAACGGGGAAAACAGGGAAAAATTTGGGTGAACAGGGCAAAACGGGAAAAATTGGGATGAAAGGGCAAAAACAAAAAGAAAATTTAATAAAACGGGGCAAAAAAAAGGAGAAATCTTTAAAACTGTTTATTGATATTGACATGTAAGATATGAAAATCAATATAATAAAAAGAGTAGATTCACAAGGGGTTACACAGAGGAGCTAGAACTTTCTATCATCAGGTAAAATCAGACATGTTCAGATGGCATGAAAAAGCAGAAAAAACAGTAAACAACAAACCGGGGTTTTATTTTAGGAGCAAAATATTGGTAGTTGAAACATTAAATAAATTTAATTCGGGGTTTAAAAAACCTTCGGGGTGAGTAATACCTGGGGGGAAAAACCCAAAAGTACCCCAATAGAGAGCGTTTTTTGTGAGAATAAAAAGGGGAAAAATCAAATAAACCTTAGTTCCCACAGGGCACCCAAAAAATTTTAGGGCCCGGAAAACCCCCGAAATTTAAAGGGGGCCCTTTGGGTTTTTCCCAGTGATATCCCTAAATGTTTAGCGGAAATTAATATTGTGAAAAGAAACTGTTCTGTGAACAGGCGGTATCCCCAGTAAATTTATATTTTGGTGAAATTTTGGGGGAAAGGTAAAGTGATTCCCAATTATTTCCCTTTGTAAAAAGGGGCCCAAAATGCGCTTCAAAATTTTTTTAATTATTGGGAAAAACCCCAAACCGGGACATGAAGCATGGTTCCTCGCGCCCGCATCTTTTCCAAAAAAAAAGGGGAAGACCCCCGGGAAACCCATATGGTAGGGGGGTTTGGTGGGTAGAAAACCCCACCTAATTTTAAAATTCCTTGTGCATGGTTTCTTGATGATTAAAAAATTTTTGGAAAAACCCTTTGGGGGGGGATAGAGTGGGGCCGGGTTTCCCAATTGCTCTATGGAAAAGGTCTGGTTTAGTTCCCCCCTCCCATTTGGTAATGGTAGAGAATTTTCCCTTGAGTCTTCCCCAAAAAGGAATCATGTTTAAAGCAAGGAGACCCTTTTCCTCATAACCTTTTTTTTTAAAAATATGAATTTTGGGGAAAAATTAAAGAGAGAAGTATTCGAGTGGGGCCAAGGGAATAGATTGTATCCTTGCCAAAGTTGGAGGATATGAAAAAAACTTTGAGGTAGGGAGATTGTAAGTTTTGGCCAGGTTTTTCAAAGGTTTTTAGTCCCTTTGGCATCATATTTTGGTTCAATTGATATTATATTAAAAATTGAAAGGGTTGGGGTTCCCAACAACTTAAGGAAATAGGGGGAAAAGTTTTTCCCTTTTTGTATATAAACCCCAATTTTTTGGGGAAATACAAAAGGGAAAACCATGCTTTAAAGAGATCAGTTTGAGACTTAATTTAAAGCAGTGGGGGGGGGCCCCCTATTTTGAAAAACACAGATGTAAAATTTACTGGTTTGGGGAGTGAAAGGGGGGGTTTTAAATATGTGTCCACAAGATTATCTTCAAAATTGGGTTTGCCCCCAGATAAAAGGGGCCTCTGTCCAGATAATTGCTGAGTTGTAGGAGCCCAAAATTAGGAACCTGGGGCCCCCTTTTTTTGACTTTTGTATACCCAGTTTCTTTCTTAATTCTAGGCCTGCGGCCTTTCCCAAAAATGAACTTTTAAAAAAGAAAATGTTAAAAATTTAGTATCATGGGGGGTTGGAAGAAAATTAGGGGAAAACCCTGCAAACATAAATTATAATTTGGAAGCAAAGAATCTTAAAAACCTTTAAATTCGGGCCCCAGCCCAAATGAAAAAATTTGGAGGGGAAGTAAACGTTTGTTTTCCGAGTCAAATAAAACTGTATATATGGTTGTAATTATCATTAATAGTTGGGAATGGGGGGTTTGGAGAGACTTTAATGCCTAAATAGTAAAATGGCCTCTGCCACATTAAACCCAAAGAGTTTCCTATTTTTAAGTTGTTGAGCGGGAAAAATTTTGTTCACTGGAAACAGAACAGATTTATTTTCTATTTAATTTATAAAAGGAGAGAGTAAAAAAGGGGGTTTTAAAAATTTTTAAGAATTTTTTTTAAATTTGGAAGGGGAAAAGGGTCGGTGGTTATAAGCATCACATCATAAGCATATAAGCTTTTTTTTTATTTTAAAATTTATTTTTAAATTCGTGGGCCGGATTTTAATGGGGTTGGCCCCAAATTATGTTCTGTAGGGGCTCCGTCCCAAAACACAAAAATAGGGGGAAAGAGGGCACCCCTGACGCGTCCCAAATTTGAAATATCAAAAGGGGGAAAGAAAGATATCCGGAAGTGAGGACATGGGGTAAAGGGGCTTTGGGAGTAGGGAAATTTTTAGAAACCCAAGAAAAAAACCTGACAACCCAAAATTTTTTATCAAGAAGAGCGAATTTTAACCAAACCCCCAAAAACCCCTATAAAAGGCTTTTTTTGCATCGAGGGCAAAAAAGCCAAATCGGGAAAAGGAAGGCCAGAAAATCTGTCAAGACCCTTATAGGTAAATTGGTAGGTCTTTTACCCTGCCTCCCGGGGAAAGAACCCCCACTTGCCCCTTTATGGATCAGGGATGATAAAAATTAAGGGAATAAACTTAACCGGGGGGAAAATAAGCTTTGGTTTATTTTTAATACTAAAATTTAAAAGGGGAAAAGGGGTCTATAGTTAGATGGTTGGGTTCTGGAGTTTTTTTCCCCGGGTTTTTTTGGGATTGTAGTTATAATTGCCCAAGGATTTCCCTTTTAAATTTGGTTTTTTTCCCTTTAAAACTATTCATTACAAAGTGTGAAATTTTTAAAAATTTTGGAGAAAGAAGGTTGAGAAGAGTGGTGTACTCTTTTAAAAAGGGCCAAATAGGACCAGGGGCTTTGTTTTTTTTTACTTTTCCCCCGTATTGTTTTTCTGGACTTCGGTGGGTGAAAAGGGACTATTCAATTCGGTAGCGGGGTTTATAGTTTGGGTACGGGAGATTAACGGGAATTTTAAGAAATGATTAATGTGCTTTTCCCAGGGGGTTTGGGAGGAGATGTTCGCTCTTTGGGAGGTTATAGGATTAGAGTGTAGTCAGTAAAGTAATTTGAAATTTTTATTGGATTTATTATTTTACCACCTTTTGGGTGAAGAGAGGTGAGTGATTCTGCTTTTGCCCGTGAAACCCTTGGGTTTTACTCGCTTTTGCCCAAAGTTTGCTTTGGCCCGTTTTTCCTTGTAGAAAAGAATTTTCCATTTCCTTTTTTTCCCGGTTGAACTCCCTTTTTTGTGAAGATACATTGTTCTTAATTTATTCCCTTAAATTTTAAATTGGGAGTCTTTGTTTTGAGGGGGGTGGATAAGTTTAAAAAGCTTTGTCTTGTTTTCAAAATCGGGACCCAATAACTCACCCGAGGGGTTGTTGGGTTTCCTTTTTTCTAAATTGCCTTTCCCTTTGGGTTAAAAAAATACCCCTAATAAAGGGTTTATGGGCCCCACCACAGGGAGCTCTAGAGGAAAAGAAGAGATGTTAGGGTTTAAAAAAAATGTTTTTAAACTCAGATGCAATATATGACTGTTTTCCCCGTTTTTTAAGAAGAAAAAATTTTTGAGGCCAAAAAAAAATAAAGGATTTGGGGATCGAATTTTGGGGTTCTTTTGGCCATTTCAACAGGGGGATGGTCAGAAACCCTGTTTATATATCCAATATTTTGATGATAAGAGGGTCATTAAAAAATATTTTATTAGTTAAAAAAAAGGAAATCGATTTTAGAGTGTACATTTTTAGGGGCAGAAAAAGAATGTATAATTTTCCCCTCCGTGGGATGTAAATACTCCAGAGTCATTTAAGGGGCTTCCCCCATAAAAAATATGATTGAAGTTTATTTGAAAAATTAGTTTGTAAGCCGATGTAAACTAAATTTTAGCACAAACCCAAATGAATTAAAATCTCCTCCGAGGATCAACCCAAACCCCTTCTTTTGTTCTTTGCCTTTTTTAAAAAACTTTCTTAATGAAAAGGGAATTTTTTTCCTTTTTGGAGTTTAAAATTTATGTGAGTGTATAGGGTTTTTTAGTTAATTATGCAGACAATTAAAAACATAGCGACCTTCTGGGGCCCGTAATTGAGTTTAAAAGAAGGAAAAAATGAAATAGAATGCTTTATTAGGGAAATTTCTACACCAGCTCTTTTTTTTTGGAGAGTGAGCTTGGAAAATGAAGGGAAATTTTTAGTTTCATTTTATGTTGTATTTTTTAGAAAATGAAAATGTGTTTTTTGCAAGCAAATTTAAAATCTGCTTGTGAAATTTAAAATTAAAATCTCTCCAAAGCAAAGGGGCGTTTGAAGGGGGAAATTTTAAACCCTTAAAAAATTATATGTAAGAAGTTTTTTAGGGCATGATGTAAGTAAGGGAAACACGCAGTGAGTACGATGACATTGTTAGTATCATAAACACCTGAAAAAAAAAGGGTTACAACAAGTAAAAGTAGAATTTATCCCCCAAAATTTTGAAAAAGAACCAAAAAAAAAGAACATCGCAATAAAAGTCATTGCAAGAAACTAAATTATTCCCAAAAAAGGGAAAAAAAAATCTGGGCAAAGTCCCGCCTTGAACCTAAAAAAGGAAAAAAACAGAATTTAGAAAAAAAAAAAAAATAATAAATTTTAAATGGCGAAGCATGAGAGTTCCCATCAGGGGCTCCTTGGGTTTGCCCCAAAAACCCAAAAAGGGTAATGAAGGACAATCAGCCCCAAAAAAACCTTTGGGCTATGTGGAAGGTTTTTTTTTCGGGGCCCCCAAGGGGGTGTCATCTCTGGATTTGTTGCTTTTTTACGGACAGGATCGGATTCTTCAGCAGAGGTCAAAAATTTCCCGCTTTTTTTAAAAAAGAGCAGGCCTCTTTGGGGGGTAAAAAATTGGGAATTTGGGGACCAAACCCCTAACAACGATAAGCTTGATGGGAAAAACCCCATCTGTTTGGGGGAATATCTTTTCCCCTAGAAGCTTGGTGTAAAAGGGTGGAACTCCCTCTTTTGAGCTTTGGGAGCGCTGGAAAAGGGCAGGGGGAAAAAGGGAAAATTTTTGGGGAAACGTTCTGGTAAATTTAAACAGCTTTGCGGAGAGCTCTTAAAAAGTTTTCTTTTTTTGGGTTTTAAAAATGGATCCCAGCAATAGTGTCCCTCGGGGCTTGCTGGGTAGAATTTTTTTGGTTTTGGGGGTCCCATGTATCCCGGTTTTAAATTTTCAGCTCCCCGTTGATTTCCCCCTGGGCCCGTACTTTGGGCCTTTTAAAGGGCTGTTAGGTTTAAATATTTAGTGCGTCAGGGGTAACAGATTCTGGGATGCCCCGGACTCTGACCCTTGTTTGGGGCGAGAAAATATCTTCTAGGTCGGGGACTTTGGGTTTAAAGACGTGCCCCTCTTTTCAGTACCCCTATTGGCGTTTGATTAAGGCCCCTTTTTGAGAGACAGCAAAAATCGACCTCCTTTGGGTTTTTGTGGGTCAGTTCGTGATGCAAAAGACCCGAATATTTGTCTAATTCTCCCCTCATTTTCTTCGGTCGGGTTGTAAAAAAGTGCGGAAAGTGGAGAAGAGTTCATGAAGCGATGCAACGGTGAGAGGGTTGGGGAGGGCCAAATTTTCTGTGTCTGGTCCCCGATTTGCTTTGAAAAAGGAGTGGGAGAGGTTGGGGGGGGGGAAATGTGGGGCCCCCCCCCTTTTGGATGAAGGGTGGGTCTGTGATGATGGGAAAAAAAAAATTTGGCAAACTTTGTTTTTTTTAGGTTCCTTTTTTTGGGTTTTTCCCTTTGTAGTGCCCCCCCCATTTTGGAACGTGAGGGTTTGAAAGACTGCGACCCGGGTGTAAGAAGTTGGTATTAAAGATATAAAAACTGTAATGTAGAAGGAGGGTTTTTTTTTGTTGTTTTCTTTTTCCTTCCGTTTTCCTTAATTTATAGGTAGTTTTAGTATGAAGCTGCTTTAAATAAGCAGCAGAAAAAAAGGATACTTCTGGCCGGTTTATTGTAAACAGTTCACTACAGGTAAAATTCCCCTAGAGGAAAATGTTGGAGCACTGTGAGTGAGTTCAGGGGCCCAGTGCACTGAAGTTTAAAAAGTGCTTACATCAGGGGGATGTATCCCAGGGGTGCAGAGGGAAAGCCTATAATAGACTCAGGTTAAAATGGTGAGACTTTCAGATTTAATACTGCAGCAGGGAAAATTTTGCAGGGAAAATTTCCGACAGTGGAGGGATTCCCCGGACACTTTAGGTTTTAAAAAGACACTGAGCACCGCCCCTGCCCGATTTAATAGCCACTAAAAAGATTCCCGATAAAAGGGGCTTCCCAAGAAGTAGCAGAGTCCGTGACTGAAACCCGCAAGTACTTATAACAGGGGGCTGTATGGAGGGTGAGAGAAAAAAAAAGGTTTTTAATAGTCTCAGACTGAGGGTTGTGAGGCTTTTCAGAGGTGATATTGCAGCAAAGGGCTTCCCCAGGAAAATTTGGTAATGGGGGGGGGGGTTTGGGTGGGGGGGGGAAATGGGAGGGTTACACTGCCCCCTTTTGGAAAAAGCCCCCTGCTTTATTGAATAGGGTCACTAAAATGTCTCTTGGGGGCCCCCAGTGCTTTCCAAGAGTTTGGGAGATTTAAAATTTTATATAAAGCAAAGGGCATGTGCTGTAGTAGCTTTGTAGGAGTTTTCAGTGAGGCCAGCGCAGCCCTTTGGGAAAAGGGTTTGGGTGTTACAAGGGGTACCTTAGTAGATGTGAGAGGTTCCCAGAGTTTTTTATTTTGTTCGCTCCCCCCCTGCCATTTAAGATAACAGACCCCAGGTTTTAAGGATAGCCAAATCGGTGTTTCCCCGTTCCCGGGTGGTTGGCTTTTTTAGTTAGCAGGATGGTTGTTTTAAAGGGGTTTAATTTGGGGGTGCAGAAAAGGAGCTGTAGATGGGAGCCCCCCACCCGGCACAGGTTGCCCCACCTTCCCCTTTGGGCAGGCCAAACGCCCCCACCCCAACAGGGAGAAAATCATGAACGGGGAAAAAAGGGAGAAAAATTTAAAAAGATTAAAGGCTATTAATGATTTCTTGATGATCAGCCAGTGGCAGTTCATGCGGGAACCTGCCATTTGCACAGACCCTTTGAGGAGGCCACTTTATTTATCAGTCGTCAGGACTACGGGATGAATAACGTCATCCCACTGCTTCGTGTCTTGGAACAGATGCTGCAATATCTGTCTGGTCAGGGGACTGGAGACGTGGCGACTACATCTCACGGCCACAAGAGTCCAGTGGGGACTGAACTGGAGGAGGAGGAGGAAGACATTGGAGCACAAGCAGTGTCTGGCAAAATGAGTGATATTTTTATTCAGGTGACAGGAGAGTAGCAGGAGCAGCGGGAGGATTAGGAAGATGAGGAAGATGACCCAGACACACCGTGGCAGTATACAGTGGAGATGGAGGCAGAAAGTCCCTCAGAGTCACTTGCGCAGATGGCCCGCTGCATGCTGATTTCCTGGCTAGTGACAGCTGAATTGTCACCAATCCGGCAGAGGGATTACTTCGGGGCTTCCACCCTCTTGGACCCTCATTACTGGTCCCAAATGGGGGCATTTTTTCACCTGCCAAGACGGAGGACAAACTCAAGTACTATAGAGACATCCTATGTAGTCAGTTGGCCACTGCCTATCTGCGCCATCGTCTATCCTCTAGCTGGTCTCACCGGGTGGTTCATCAGCGCTCATGTGCCACTGCCACGGCTGCTGTGGAGGGATGGGGGGTTAGGAGCAGTACCATCAGCTTTCTTCACCCCCTAGTGATTTAGGTACCCACCAGCAGCAGCACCTGGAGCAGACCCTGAACCCTGGATTCTTTTGGCTTTCTGCCTCAGCTACTATTCTGATGCTGCCACCCGCCTGATGCCACACATCTGCTGCCAGCTGCTCCTTCAACCACCCACCATCTTTGCCAGGGACTGGTATTGACACCCACCTCCCCACTTTTCACTGGGCTATCATGTAGCCTTCTGATGCTGCTGCCACTTCACCACTCAGGTCTCCTCATGCTGCTGCTTTCATCTCCGGGCTATGTCACCATGTCACTCTCTGGCTTGATGTTGTTGTTACTGTCACCTCCTCATTATGTCCCTTAGGTACCGCCACCTCAAAATTTGCCATTGTGCCACTCTCTGGCCTGATGCTGCTGCTGTTGCTGTCGCCACCTCCACGCTGTGTACTTGTGTCAGTATGTGGCCTAATCATGCTGCTGCCACCTTAATAATCTGTCATTTGCCACTCTGTGGCCTACTCATGCTGCTGCCAACTGACCACTCTCTCAGTCGACCACTCTGTGTTTTCCTAATGCTGTTTCCACCCTCCATCACTCTATGACGTTGCCACTATGTTTGGTTTTCACCTTCTTTTAATCTGTCACAAGTAGTGATGAGCGATTGTGTCAACTATCCTTATCGACTCGATATTCGATATCGGCAATTATCATGCCGAAGTCGATAATCGCAGATGACCATTAAAGTCTATGGGAGAGGAACAACAGCTTCATTCTTACACCCAAGCAGGTGAGGTGAAGCTGGAATTAACATCCACAACAGTAAACTGGTGCTACATCTTAGGCAAGACAATTAGGCAACAAGAGTCACAGAAAAAAATTTTACAGGGCATTCACTATCCATTTTCCTGTACCACGTATGACCCTTTTAAAACCCGCATGACCGCAAATTAAAAAAGTGCCAGAAGGCAGAATTATTTTTAACCACCATTTTAGTTGAACAGGACATTGACTATCCCCGTCCTGGACCCCAGCATGGGCAAATTAAATCTGCATGACCCACAGATTAAAATGTGTCGGAAGAAGGAGTCTTTGAACCACCATTTTAGTTGAACAGGACATTGAGTATCCCTGTCCTGGACCGCAGCATGACCCTTAAATCTGCATGACCCACAGATTACCAAGTGCTAGAAGGCAACATTATTTGAACCACCATTTTAGTTGAACTGGACATTGACTATCCCTGTCCTGGACTGCAGCATGACCCTTAAATCAGCATGACCCACAGATTAAAAAGTGCCGGAAAAAGGAGTCTTTGAACCACCATTTTAATTGAACTGGACATTGACTATACCTGTCCTGGACCGCAACATGACTCTTAAATCTGCATGACCCACAGATTACCAAGTGCTAGAAGGCAGTATTATTTGAACCACCATTTTAGTTGAATGGGACTTTGGGACTATCCCTGTCCTGGACCGCAGCATGACCCTAAATCTGCATGACCCACAGATTAAAAAGTCCCGGAAAAAGGGTCTTTGAGCCACCATTTTAGTTGAACTGGACATTGACTATACCTGTCCTGGACCCCCGCATGCCCCCTTACATATGGCATGACCCACAGATTAAAAAGTTCCCGAAGAAAGTAGTCTTTGAAGCAGTATTTTAGTGAATTGGACATTGACTATCCATATACTGTAATGCAGCATGACCCTAAAACCCGCACAGGTGCCCTTATGGACCATCAGCAGAAAATTTCGCAATAAGAAATAAACTATATTAAAAAAAAATTGTTTCCCAATTCTGCTGCCGCTAGAGCTACTTGTCATTCAAACTGGTGACATTGTTCCACCATGACATTAGAATGTGAAGCAAACGAAACAGATGTCCCCAGTAGGTCAACGAGGTCTGTCTGAAAGTCCTGCATTCTACTGTCAAGTGGGTTGAAGGAAATTACTGATCAAGGCGGACGAGGCTGTAAATGTGGATCACGCAGGTTCAGCTGACAGGGCCGGAGTTACAGTGGGTACAGTGAGAGCCAGGGCTGGCGTCCATCATCTATTAACACGCAGGTTCAACTAGCAGGGCCGGAGATACAGTGGGTGTGGTGAGAGCCAGGGCTGGCATCCGTCATCTTTTAACACGGCAAAAATAGCCCTATGACGCAGCAACGAAAACAGTCATGCTGAAGCAGAGTGCGGAGCGGAAGTGTGAGCTAAGACCTTTGACCCTTTGGCCACTGTTGACAATTGTGAAGAACAAATGTCTGTTAGAAACCACATTTTTTATAATAGGACCTGTAGTATAGCTGTATTTCAAAGCAGCATGCCCACAAAAATTAATAACATGACCCTTTGGCCACTATTGAAGAACAAATGTGAAGAACAAATGTCTGTTAGAAACCACATTTTTTATAATAGGACCTGTAGTATAGTTGTATTTCACAGCAGCATTGTCACGAGCAACGGTAGTGGATTCCCTGGACCACCGCATGCGATGGCGTAAGCCACGGCAGGGAGCGGAATTTAAGTAGGTCCCGGTTTTCACCAGAGCCCGCCGCAAAGCGGGATGGACTTGCTGAGGCGGGAGTCTACCAGGTCGCTACCCCTGTTGTGACTTGCTTGCGGAGGCAGCCAAGGTGTAGCGTGGTACAAAATCTTAAGGCAGGATTGTAGTCGGAGACAAGCAGAAGGTCAGGGCAGGCGGCATCAGCAATTGGGCGTCAGAGCAGACAAAATCATCCTCTTTGGCCTCTTGATCTTTTGAAATGCCTTCAGACCCCAACCGCATTTTGTCATCAAAGAGGTCCACAGTGGTGGGTACATGAGTTGAAATTTGGGCTGCCTTCGGTTCATGTTGGACAGATACTGACGATGATGATGACGACATTTGTGGCCGTGACTGGGAGGACGAGGAGGTAAGACTGCTGGATGCAGGTTGCATTAACCACTCAAGAACAGATTGGCGACGCTGTTTGTTACTGAGATTCACAGGGCACCGACCTATCGATGACAGGCCTGACGGTCCTGCAACCAACAATCCGCTGGCTTGCGTGTTGTCCCGCCTGGAAGGAGCCCCTTTCCCCTTGTTTTTCCTCCATGTCCTACCCCCCTCTTTGCTGCTTCCCCCGCTTTCCCTTCCATTTCAAAAGAAAAAAAAATGTAAAAGTTAGGAAGAGTTTTTCCAGTCCTTTTGGAAACTGTACTGCAAAGGGACGGAAAAAACACGGTATTTTAAACCCCTTTAAATTTCCAACAGCCAAACTGGATTAAAAAGAATTGTTTCTATCAAATATCTGGAAATGCGGGTCTTGGGAGAACTGTAACAAAAAATAAACATGTTCTCCTTCAGTCCCTGAGATTTACAACTGCCCAGTAGGACTACAATTGATATTTTCAAAAACTATCGTACAAGTGCACGATTAGCACCCAAAATGGAAGGACTGCAAAAGAACTTTTTAAAAGGTTGGATTTAAAAATGGGGTCTTTTGACCCCTGACACGGCGCAATTTTCTATGAATATGTTAACACAAATTTTCGTACAATGAGCCTTTTCGGCAAACAGAACATATAGTTGAGTATAAGTTGCAGAAGCGTGGTCTGTGGACCCAGGTCTGGGGGCCAAATTTTTACGTGCCAAAATTTCTAAGTGACAATTTGAAGGGCAATCCTCGAATTTTCCCCGAATTTAATAAGCGATTTTTTAGTCCGTTTAATTCATCTGATACGCCTCTCTTATTTCTTTTCAGGGCTCCCGTTGTGGAAAAAAAAAGTCTCGCCCTCCCCCCGCATTTTATGTCTGCTGTCTCTGCTTATTTAAATGTACGTCCCGTCTGTGGAAAAACAATCTCCCATCACCCCATTAAGTCTGCTTTCTTGCTTAGTTTAAAAAGGTGTTTTTGGGAAAAAAAAAGTTCCCGCCCTCCCACGCATTTTTTGTTGTGTCTTGCTTATTTAAATGGTAAGTCCTGTCTGTGGAAAAACAAGTCTCAGCCACCCACCGCATTTATGTTAGCGTCTCTGCTTTGTTTTAATGGTACGTCCCGTCTGGGAAAAACAAGTCCCCATCCCCCCGCTTTTTTGTCTAGCGCTTGTTATTTAAAATGGTACGCCTGTCTGTGGAAAAAAAAAGTCTCAGCCTCCACCGCATTTTTGTCAGTGTCTCTGCTTAGTTTAAATGGTAGTTGTCTTGGAAAAACAAGTCTCACCTCCCAGCATTATATGTTAGCTGTCTCTGCTTAGTTTAAATGGTCATTTTTGTCTGAAATTTTTCCCCGCCCGTCTTCCATAATTTATCCTGTGTTTATTTGTAAGCCCTCAATCCCCGTACTCCCCCTTTAAGTTTTTTGGGC
>JAODAL010055946.1:0-23607 GCA_025379985.1 Phyllomedusa bahiana | reverse complement strand
CACCTATATCCCTGACAACACAGATTGAAGGGAAAAAATCAAAAAACGCCCTGGAAAGAAAAAGAATCTGCCCCCCAAGGAATTTAAAGAACTCAGAGGGACACTTTTGGGCCTCCTGCTGACTGATTGGACTGGAGGCTGGAAGCGCGGTTACAGCAGGGGGAAAGGATCTACTGTTAACGGGTATGCTACTGTTTGTACTGTTTGCGCATTCCCCTCTACAAAAATCTTTTGGCCAAACTGCGGGAGGACCCCACCTCGGGAATTTTCCTTATCACGAACAGGGCCCCTCTGATGAGCAGTGATAAAAGGGGTATTTTTACACCCCCTCTTCCCAAAGACCCCCATAAGTAAAACCAAGAAAAAACCCTTTTTTTAAAGGGGACAGATCGGGGGGAAAAACCTCAACGTTAGGTAGGCACGGGAAGTTGCGTTTAAAAATCACCCATTGGGGGTTTCCTCACGAGCTTCTGAAAAATCCCACACCCTTTACCCCCAGTGTGAGCAGTTTCCAAACTCCATCAATTCTTAGTTTCAGGAAGGACAATAGGGACGTGGAGAAAATCTTGGTTTTTAGGGGGATTGTAAGGTAGAGATGTTTGAATCAATATGGTTTTAATGTAAAATTAGAAACCCCAATTTTTCCCTCCTTATAAGGCATTTCACTGACAGAATCCTTTTTGGGAAAATGAGCAGCAATTTTTAAAACAAGATGGCCAGGATGTGACCACTTTTTATCTTTTTTCTTCAAGAGTGACCCCACTTTTGTCCCCCTTTTTCCTGAAGTTTCTTTTTTACTGGAAAATCACTAAAGTTTTGGTGAGGCAATCCCGAGGCTTTTTCCCCAGAGACAACGTGAACCAAAAAAAATTACTTTAACCTGCCTAAATATGGACATACATCCGTTCCTCCTCCTGTACGCGTCCTGCGCTTGTTTTGATTAAGATATACAAATATGGTGTAAGGGTTTGCTTTTTCAGATATTGCTTTTGGGAAAATGAAGGAAATTTTTTATCCAAACTCGGTTTTTGACTCAGTTTCTAATTGGCCATACATGTTCCTCGATCGTGATTTGGAATCCGGGCAAAAAGGGTGACCCCAATGTTGGGTAAACGTCCCCCAACAATAGGGAAGGCGGGGATTTTACATTGCAGTTATAGGAAGGCGGTATTTTTCATTCATTGTATAGGGAGGGGGGGTATTTTTACATTGCAGTGTATAGGGAAGGGCGGGGGATTTTACATTGCATGTATAGGAAGGCGGGTATTTTACATTTCAGTGATAGGGAAAGGGGGGGAATTTTTCATTGCAGGTTTTTAGGAATGGGGGGGATTTTACATTGCAGTTTTATAGAAGGGCGGGTATTTTACATTGCAGTGTATAGGAAGTGTTTAGAACATTGCTTTTGGTGCAAAATACACAGTGTGAACATACCCTAGAGCTTATAGCAACACAATGAGAAACATGCAGCAAAACCACATCTATGGAAACGTGGAACAATTGCCCATTTGCAAGTGACAACAGACACTGAAGTAACTCCACATACACCGGCTTTGTTTTACACAGGGATTTTAATTTATTTAGAAAAAAAATATATCATGTTTTCACAGTTGGGTAGTTCAGCCCTATACCATACATGGGTGCAGAGCAGGAATGCTAGATTGGCATGGAGCAGCAGTAACTAAGGATTGCTGAAATAAGCAAGAACAGTCCTGGCTCAAATTCCGTTTTCATCCCATCTTTTGAGCTTTTCCTAAATATTCTACCCGAGCTGTAGCCTGGAGGTAGGCAATGTGCAATATATTCGGCTCTCTGGTGGTTGCCGCACTACACGTCTCAGAATTCCCTCCCAGGCGTGTGGCAGGTCAGGAGTGCTGGACGTGAAGCTGGACAACTGGAGAGCGACAGGTTGCCCAATCCTGATATGAACGATGCATAAATATATCCTCAGACATCAAATCCTATGAGAGTAAAGACAACTAAGGGAGACAAAGCAGGGGATGGAATGTTAGCTCGTATACCGGAGCGCCTGCAAGGGGCGCTAAACCCAGTATCCACAGCTTCCGGTATCAGACACAGACATGGATGGAGACGTATCTGGAGATATGTCACAAAGTATTGATCATGGCCACAGGGAACCATCTGTACTTCTTTGATGGTCATTCCCTACCGACAACTCTTCCCTTCCTGACTTGGCTGATAACAGGGAACAATAGATTACAGTACAAATAAGCAGCAAGGCCTTAAAGCAGGGGTGTGAAACTGCGGCTCTCCAGCTGTTGTGAAACTACAACTCTCCTCATGCATTTATATCATCTATAACAGTGGGCATGAGGGGAGTTGTAGTTTCCCAACAGCTGGAGGGCTGCAGTTTGACACCCCTGCCTTAAAGAGAACCTGTCACGTTGAACCTGCTATGTTAGGGTATCTTCACACGGCTTATTTTTGGAGTTCATTTTGCGGCATACTGCACCTAATACGTGGGGAAAAGCGCCCCATAATTCCGGTAATCCATAGCTCTCATAGAGAACTATGGATTACGCCCCCTCTCCCCGCTCGGTGAATACAATCCTATTGTACGCACGGGGAGATAAGTGACATGTCAATTACTTGCAGCGAATATGCGCTGCGAGTAATGAATGTCAATGGGGCCGGCGGGCTGCCGACCCCCCCACGCCTCAGGAGTACGCGAGCTCCCGAAACACATGATGTACTGCGGCGCGTACTGTACATCGTGTGAACATACCCTTATAGTGCAGGAGGAGCTGAGCAGATTGATATATG
Organism: Phyllomedusa bahiana; assembly: GCA_025379985.1. Taxonomy (NCBI): domain Eukaryota; kingdom Metazoa; phylum Chordata; class Amphibia; order Anura; family Hylidae; genus Phyllomedusa; species Phyllomedusa bahiana. The sequence goes on along the minus strand of JAODAL010055946.1, from coordinate 20,823 downwards.
GTTCAGTGGGAAAGAATTAGTAGAACTTGTACCTCATTCATCCAAATCCCTGCTCATTATGGGCTAAAGGGGTTGTTCAGGTTAAAAAAAATATATATATATTAATGGCTACTTCCCATCAAAAACAGCACCACCTCTGTCACAGGACGGGTCTGGTATTGCAACTCCGCTCCATTCACTTCAGTGGAGCTGATCTACAATACCAGGTGCATCCTGTAACATAGCTGGTGGTGTTTTTGGAAGCAAGAAGCCATGTTTTTTTTTTTTCTAATCCCTTTAAGGATACAAAAAACCAAAGCAAGCACTCTAAAAAATAATGATTTATTTATTCACCCCCAACATGGCATTTCAGTCCACACAACGACCTCTCTCAAGCCTAATGAAAGTGCCAAGTGCTATTTATAATAGGAACGGATCATTATTTTTCGGAGTGCTGGCGATGTTCCTTATTTTTTTGCCGACACGGATGTTTGAGTCTGTTGGGGCGTGCACCTATAGGATTTAACTTTTTTTCCTGTGTTGCTTTCTTTATTGCTTTGACAAAGTCCCTTTAAAGAGAACCTGTCACATTGTTTATACCCCTCTTGCTGAGGACATTATAAGCTAGTGACAGACCTGCTGTTTCCAGCACCGTGTCCCTTATGATGCAGCAGTTTTAGAGTATTTAATGCTCAAATCAGAGTCCGTTTTTCAAACCCCGCCCACCTGAGGCTAGCCCCACCCACCTTGCAACTGATAAACCTATTACTTTGAATAGGTAGAAACAGGAGAATAACTGTCAAGTGGGCGGGGATAGCTTTTGGTGGGCGGGGTTAACATCTGCTCATGAATAAGATTTGAGCATTAAATGCTCTAAAACTGCTGCATCTTACAGAATAAGGGACACAGCGCTGGAAAAAGCAGGTCCGTCACTAGCTTGTGCTGCCCTCAGCAAGGGGGGCATAAACTATGTGACAGGTTCCCTTTAAGGAGTCCAGTAGGCGATCTTATAAATGACTGACTGCTATAGCTGCTCACCCATACATATAAGGCTGTCAATCACTGATAACACCGCCCACTGGACTCCTTAACCCAGAATAAGCTGAAATTTGAATAAGTAGATCAGAAGCTTTGCTGCACTTTTACTCCCCCAAACTATATATATATATCACTCTGCTCCTTCTGCTCTATAACCAGCTGCCTGCAGACCATATAGCATGTTTAACATGATAGTGTACTGCAGAAGTTTTTTAGACCCTTAAAGGGCTTGTCTCACTACAGACAATGATGGCCAATCACTAGGAGCTGCTATCAATGTCTAATAGGTTTGGGTCTCCTAGACTGGACCCGCACCTATCTCCTAAACGAGTCCTGAAACCTCTCCATTCTGAACGGAGAGGTGGTCAGTATTTTCCCATCGACAGGAGGGGGAGTTGTGAATTGAGTCAACCAGCGATGCGCAGCTGTGATCGTTCCTCACTGTCATGTCCATGGGCAACCCCCGAGCACCTCTCTGTTCAGAAAGGAGACATTTTGGGGCTTGTTTAAGAGATAGGTGAAAGCCCCACCTATGGGACCGGGGCCTATTAGACACTGATGGCATTCAAGCAAAATGCCATCATTGTCTGTAGTGAGACAGCCCCTTTAACCATCTAAAAAAGCAAGAGGAGCACATTGGGTCCTCTATACTTATGCCACCAGGTTATCAAGAAAGGTGATGGTGACCTTAAAATTAAGGAGGGTCATTTTTACATATAGAAGCAAAAAAAGGGGTGCACAACACAGAGACAGTAGGGACAATTGCCGTTCACGTACAGAGACCTATGGCAAAGCGTGAGCCACTGTGTGCGAAGCCATTAGTGTTCTCAGCCTGATTCAGATGCATCTCCAAACACTGGATACTCAAAAACACTATCTTTAATAAACCAGCCACTCAATTCCAATATTATACAACCCCTCTAAGTGGTTCCAAAACTAAGTGTACTGTCCTTAATGGAAAGTTCCTTAAACACACTGAGCACATCTCTGGCCGAAACAGTCAAACGCCTGCATGTACGGCACGTGACCACGGAGGTCAGCGATTGGTTGTAACATCATGTGATCCATGAACGTGACATCATCAGTGAGGGACGGGACACACTGGAGCTCTGGAACTGTGCTGATTAGAGAGGTAAGTAAGGTTTAATTTAGATTTTAGCACAGTGGAAGGTGGTAAAGGGGTTTTCCAAGACTTTTAAAAAAAACTCCCTAAGGCATCACTTAGTAAGACTTCACAATGTGGCCCAAGGTCTGATCTACTAATGCATCTCGAAAAATTAGAACATCACTGAAAAGATAATTGATAGCAATAATTTAAATCAAATAGAGAAACCCACATATTGTATAGACTCATTACAGTATGAACGACAAGGTTTAATATCATACATTTGTGAGCCCTGTAAAACAGTGTTCCCCAACCAGTCCTCAGGACCCACCAACAAGTAACGTTTTCAGGATCTCCAACAGATTGCACTGACAGTAATTAAATCACCTGTGCAATGCTGAGGAAATCCTGAAAACATGACCCGTTGGTGGGTCCTGAGGACTGGAGTTGGTGACCCTTGCTATAAAAAATAAAAAGATAGTCCTGGAGAACCCCTTTAATTTTCAATGATATTCTCATTTTTTGAGATGCTCTGGTACATAACAGTGACGGCTGCACCTATGTAATAGTTGTGCCTGTGCTCGTCTACAGAGCTGGCTACATTGACACAATCATAACCAAAGACCTATTCTTAGGGACCATGTTGAGAAATCTAAAATCTCTTGTCCATTGGGACACTCGAAATCTTCCCTCAGGGCTCAGACTTTTTCCTTGTCCTAAACCTTTGTTTGTTCAGCAGGTTTAAGAGGAGTCTGGCAGCTGCTTAGCGCTCCAATAGGAAGAAAAAAAAACTATATTTTTAAAGTGGACAATCCTTAAATAAGTGCCGTACACGATGAAAAATGGAACTCCCCTTTAAGGCTGGGTGTACACAACTAAATGAATGTTATTTTCACGCTTGTGTGTCAAAATGCACACAAAAAAAAAGAAAAAAAAAAAAAGGTTATAAGGGTCCCATTGAATTGTATGTAAATAAGCACACATCACACACACAGCTGCATTTTTTGCACGTTTGATGTGTTACTTGCTGCGCAAATCCCCCCATCCCTCCCCAAATAAAAAACGCATCAAATACCATGAAGTTCTGCGCACTGGAAAAAACACAAAAATGCACCGAAAGATACCGCAAATGGAAAATATTGCACATAAAAATGCATGAAAAAAAACACGATTCTCCAATGATATAAGGGCTTATGTCACTGGAAAATTTTGTGCTGTGTGAACATAGCCTAAGAAGGTTTAATGGAGGGGAATCAGGGGTGTGGAATGTATGGACTGAATATAGATCCATATGTAATAGGATACAGACTCGTGCCCACAGTATTTCTCCTTTCGCTGCAATACGTCTATGATGGGAAGGGGATGACATATGAGATTTTATATTGGATGAACAGTGCCCAGTGTGTTAAAGAGCAATTCCAGTCCGGCAGTAAATATAGGATTTAGGGCATGCTGGGAATTGTAGTTTTGCAGCAGCTGGAAAGCATCCTGCTGGAGACAAACAGGAAGAAGTGAAGCAGTCACATTTTTTGCCAGTTCTCTTAGGCTTTTCTAAGTAGATTCCTTTTTTTCTTAAATCTAACCGGACTGCCCTTTAAATTCTACAATTCCAGGCGCCCCCTACAAACCGTGGAGCCATTCTGTAAAGTTGAAGCATTAGGGTATGTTCACACGGCTTATTTTGGGGCGCATTTCGCCGCCTAGTTCGTGGCGCACTGCGGTTAATATGCAGGGAAATGCGCCCCATAATTACGGTAATCCATAGTTCTCATAGGCCCGGTTCACATGGCTTATTCAAGCCGGATTTCGCTCGCAATTCCGGCTTGAATAAGGGGCAGGTGCGGGGGCGCTGCCCGCCGGCCCCATAGACTTGCATTATCCACGGCGCGTATTGCGCCTGGATAATGTGCATGTCACTTTCGGGGAGGAGCGACGGAATCCATAGTTCTCTATGAGAACGGTGGATTACCGTAATGACTGCGACGGATTGGCGCCGTACTGCAGCGCAAATCCGGCGCGCAGTACGGCTCCAATCCGCGCCGAAATAAGCCGTGTGAACACGGCCATAGAGAACTACGGATTTCGCCTCATCCCCCTGCGCGTACAATACAATCATATTGTATGCCCGGGGAGATAAGTGACATGTTAATTATTCGCGGCCCTTTCGCGCCGTGAGTAATGCATATCTATGGGGCCGGCGGGCTGCCAGCCTCCCCGCGCCTCGGAAGTACGGGCTGATCAGTGCGAGCTCCCGAGACGCATGATATATCGCGGCGCGTACTGTACGCGCTGCAATACATCGTGTGAACATACCCTTAGTAGGTTGATGGTTTGACTACACCAAAGAGCTGACAGGTTCCTAATGACACACAGGGTCTTTCAATGCTTTACAACAGTGGTCTACAAACTGGGGCCCTCCAGCTCTTGGAAAACTACAACTCCCATCATGCATTTATATAATCTATATCAATGGGCATGATGGGAGTTGTAGTTTTCCAACAGCTGGAGAGCCGCAGTTTGCAGACCCCTGCTTTACAAGCTGCCTCCAGCCTGGCTCGCTATCGCATATCCATCACTGACTTTCATTCGTGCCCTGAGTCAAGGAAAGAAAAAGGTTTAATAAACCCGGAATCCTCCCGATAACGCGAGACATTGGATTTTGGTTTACAAAAGTGACTTTACACAAGTTTTAACGTGTGATATGGAAGATCTTGGGTGCATATTCTGTCTGACTGACTGGGGGTGCAGCGGATGGGGTAGCCCAGTGATGCCCGATTTCTCAGCAATACCACCTGCATTCTGCAGGGAGTGTTTTTGCCAGTAGCATGCGTCATAGACGGGCACCATGGGCACTTAAGAACTCAATGGACAGGAGGGCAATCATTCGATTTAAGGATAAGTCATAAGTGTGTTATTATTAGGGGCACCATGTTACCCATTTGAATGGAGCGCCAATCTATGTGAAACCTATAGGAATAAAAGAAACGGCAGGATATGGCACTTAGCCATTTCCTTTAGTCCTATAGGCTTTGAATGGTCACGCAGCAAATGTGCACGACTGCTGGTTTATTCCAATAGGGGACACAGGACCCATTGTTCGTATGATCAGTGGGGAGCCCAGTGATCAGACACTTATCAATCCCGTATTGTTCCCCAATAAGCGACCATCATGTGAGACTTCTAAGCCCACAAACCACAGAGGGCCCAGAGTCACCGGCTACACCAGGCCTTAACTGCTACTCTGTAATCTGATCCTTTATAGACAGTAGCTTGCAGGTTACTATTTTGCATCTGAGAACAAAAATAATCACAGTTAAAACCCGGTTCACATCTGCGTCAGATCAGAGCCTCCTGCACAGAGGCGGCGCCAGATCTGTTAGATGACTGACACTGACCACACCCGACAGACCCCCAATAACTACAAGGGTGTCATTTTTAAGGAAACCTAGCCCTGCATGCTGTACTATACCTCGCTGTCATTTTTGATAAAGAATACAACCTCAGACACGGGTGTGAACCAGGCCTTCTAGCTTTTATCCTAGTATTCTCACATATCTGCAAAAATCAATTACAGCCCGAATAATGAATCAGATTACAAACGCTAAAGAGGACCCGTCGGCTCTCCTGATACACCTGCATTAATAAATGCTTGTATTTCTCATAAAAGTATTCTTTTTTTATTACAATTCTGCATTATCTCATTCCTCCCTGAAATGTATAAACAAACTGACAAACGGGTGTGGCCATTCCTCTGTCCACACCCAGTTGTCAGTTTGTACATTTCCAGGAGGAATGTCTACACCCAGTTGTCCGTTTGTTTATACATTTCCAGGAGGAATAACTCCTGGAAATGTATAAACAAACTGACAACTGGGTGTAGACATTCCTCCTGGAAATGTACAAACTGACAACTGGGTGTGGCCATTCCTCCTGGAACTGTACAAACTGACAACTGGGTGTGGCCATTTCTTTGGTCAGTGGAGGGTGAACTGTACACATTCAGGCATTGTTAGCACCCAATGACCAGGAGAATGGGGAAACCTTCAGTTAGCAATTTGGGTTACACATTTCTTAAAACTCTGCATTGTGATGCTCCTTTTGGAAAGATGATCCAAAGCTGGTAGTTTAATACAAGCACTTATTATGGGAGTTCATCCTCTGTGCACTTGGACTGTATATAATTAGGATATGCCATCAAAAGTGTGATAAGTGGGGGTCCTAAAGGTGGGACCTGCACCTATGTTGGAAATGGGCTTCCAAAAGTTTTGGCTCCAAATGGAGAGCCTATCGCACCTGCACACGACTGTTCAACCGCACACCTGTACTCCTCCAATAGAACAGAATGGAGCGTCATGCAGAAGCGTACCGGCTCTACATCTTGAGACTTTCGGGGGCCCCGTTCCCAAGATAGGAGCGGGCCCCAGAGGTGGGAACCACACCTATTACACTTTGATAGCATAGGGAACACCCCTTTAACATATTAGGAGAGCCAAGCGTCTGCCTTAAAGGCCAGATAATCCAGTAGCCTTGTTAACCAATGACCTCCCCCTTAATTATACCTCCCTCCTGTCCAAATGTGCTTCACTATGGAAAACTAGGCCCAAAATCAACAGGGTGCGTGTGATATTAATGACGGTGGAAGTCAGACCTGATGGTGAACATTTACTACAGATATAGAGAAGGTCTTTAACCCCCCCCCCACCCACCCCAAAAAATACTGAGGTAGAATTCAATGGGTTCTTTTTAAGGTCCCATAGACAGGTACATGGGGCCGAGCTGCCATTTTGTGCTCTGCTGGCGGCCATATTGTGCATACAAAAGGAATCTTATTATCGGTGGCGATTGTGACGCTCTATTGTATATACACACCCCCTGTTAACGTTGAGTCTATAGCTTCAAATGACTAATGTGGGATACTCTGCGTCGTTAGTAAAAAGGTTTATGGCAAATGCTCCGGGTAGGTCCCTGCCACAGGGGTCCCATAAAAACATTATTTACAGCACGATACAGAAGAGTTGTATTGTCAAGCATTACAGTTATAAAAAGTGAGGTGTCAGTTATGATATACTTATAAATAATGGGGGTTCCTGTAGCCCAGTGCACGCTCTGCTGCTCTCGGGGGTACGGGAGTGAAGCACGTCCATCATGCAGTGTTTTAACCCTTGGAAAGAAAAAAAACTTAAAAGGTGGCTTGTGTGGTGACTGAGCAACCGATGAATGACCTCTTTTAGGGTCACCTACTCCCACCACAGGGCACCCAAGTCCATGCTGATGCCAACGGAGGACGCTCCCGGCCACGTCGCTGGGCTCCTCATCGACATTGTAGGGTTTATTGCCTTTAGCAGCCTCGTGTTCTCCGGATCTCCATGGCTAGGAAATCTTACAGTTGCTTCTCGAGCAGTTCTGAGGGGGGCTCTGGGGTGGCCGAATGGATTTTGATCGTTTAAGGCTGTTGCCTTTGCTTCCGCCGCCGCTGCCGGCCGCCCCGCCGCTGCCGCCGGCTACGGAGTAGGATCGTCCGTGCATCATGACAGCGTTCATTCCGTTGGCCATTGAAAAGGATTTGAGGTGGCTCTTGATGGCCACTGGAAGGGGAAGCTTCTCGATGAGATGTACAGGCGTGCAGGAGACGATAGCCCGGCAACACAAGTCCTGCAGGCTGAATACTGAAAGAAAAAAAAAAAAGACGCGGAACATCTTTGGTTGTTCGAATCCAATTGGGATCCACCCGACGCCCTTCTCAACCACTCCCTTGTTCTTGGGCACATCCCCTATGTAACACTCACCCCTGTTTGGCCTCCAGATCTTCTCCATCCCGTGCCTCATCAGCACTATCCGGGACAATTCTGTGAAGGACTCCGTCACGTTGAAGTTACAGAGCGGGCTGACCTCAAAAAACGTCATTCCGTTCTTCTCTGCATAGGCCCGGGCTTGCTCAGTGGGCACCTGCCGCTTGAAGGCCAAGTGGAGTCTATTCCCCACTAATATACGCGGGACACCAGGAGCATGCTGGGAAACAAAAAGTTGAGTTAGGAGAGGTTGATCATCTCCTGTCAGTCAAGCGTGCAGATATACTTTAATGAAAAGAGGGCAATAAGCCTCTGCAGGACCCCTGGTAGCTCCTCATCTCACACAGGAGCAGACGAGTATTATAGACGAGGGGACAATTGGGAGGTGCCCATAGAACGCAGAGTGGCATAATAACTTTAATCTAAAGTGTATGGCCGGCTTTACTATTTAGCCAATCCCCAAATGGGTTTTGCAATACAATTTAAAAAATTGTGCTTTGACAACATTAGTGGTCCACGGAGGACAATCAAAACCTGCTAAAAGGTCCCTTGGTAAGAAGCCGATCACAAACTTTCCCTTAGCTGGTTTCACAGGAGAAATGAAGAACTGCACAGTGTCTATTCAATACCATAGAGCAGGCATCCTCAAACTGCAGCCCTCCAGCTGTTGGGAAACTACAACTCCCATCATGCATTTATATAATCTATAACAGTGGGAATGATGGGAGTTGTAGATCCCAACAGCTGGAGGGCCGCAGTTTGAGGATGCCTGCCATAGAGAGTCTGCGTGATTTAGGAAAAAACAGGGGAGAGTGAGAGAGATAGCGCAAAAGAAAGACAGAGAGAGGGAAAGAAAAAAAAGGGAAAGAAAAAAAGGGAAAGAAAAAAAGGGAAAGAAAAAAAGGGAAAGAAAAAAGGGAAAGAAAAAAAGGGAAGAAAAAAAGGTAAAGAAAAAGGGAAAGAAAAAAAGGAAAGAAAAAAAGGGGAAGAAAGAGAAAGAAAAAGGAGAAAGGAAGAGAAAAAAAGAGAAAAAAAGAAAGAGAAAAAAAAAAGAGGAAAAAAAAAAAAAAGAGGAAAAAAAAAAAAAAAGAGAAAAAGAGAAAGAGAGACCATCCATGTTCACAACTTCACCAATCCTAAACAGAGGCCCTTTTTATTAACCCAGAATTCCCCAGCACTGTGTATAAACGGAGGTTTCTACATCAGAAAACACCTTTAATTGTTAGCCGGTAATCTGTGATCATGGGGGCTCAGTTCCCCAAAAGCACAACACACTATGGCTGACTAAAATTAATTCCTAATAACAGGCCATCAGTCCCCCCCCCCCCCCTCTCCATCTTAATGACTATTCGTACACATTTGCACACTGTTTGCAGGAAGGATTTTTAGTCACCTCCCAGATTAGATTATTATAGACAAAAGATCCAGGTTGTGCTACACAACAAGTTTTGCTGTCCCTCCATCCAAGCATCCAGAGATGACCTGGATTAAAGGTGTGTTCCATGTGTACAAAATGCTCGTCAGTCAAATCAGGGAGGTTGTAAAACAAAAAACAAAAAAACCCTCCCCTTATTCCAGCACCAGTGCCAGTCCTAGGGCGCTCACTGATGATGATATGATCTGTAGCCAATCCCAGGCCTCAGTGGTCACATACCGCATATCCAGGAAGAGACCGCTGCGGCCCGTGAAAGTTTGTTTCTTTATTTTGTATCCTCTCTGACTGCATTTTGTTCACATGGAACACACCTTTAAATAATATTACCCTTTACAGATTTCTACCATAACTTCCGAGGAGGCAGCGTACCTCATCGATCTCTTTGATCCATCGGTCTATTCCATCGAAGGACCATCGATTGGTGATATCATAAACCAAGAGGATACCCTGCAGAAGGAGAGCCCAGAGTGAACGTCTGTGTATGATCAAATGCTAGAGACAATATCTGGGCAACAGCAATGCTCTTTTCATATGCAATGTCCCAATCTACAAGAGTACAGCAGGCCCTCTAAGGAGTCTAGGTGCTGTGATGGTGCCTGGTCTAATAACCCAATATCGCTCGTCATACGCCAATTTAGATCCCTCTATTAATAGACGTTTATGGCATAGATAGGATTTAGCATCAATGTCTGATAGGTGGGTGGGTCACACCTCTATGACCCAGACCTCAAGAATGAGCACATGTCTATGGTGAGACAATTCCTCTAGTAGTGGTTGTCTCACCACGCTGTTTCACAGAGCCAAAAGCAGCTTCAGATTCATGCTTCCTGTCTCTTCCTGGTCATGCTACGGGTGGTTCTATAGCAGTGATTAACATATGAGCTCCATAGTCACATCTCTTCTGTCATGAGGGAAGGCGATGTTATCTATACATCAGAGAGCTTAACAGCTCAAAGTAAACAAAAGCAATTAATCTCCTTTGTTAGAGATAACACACTATGTTCTCAAGCTGCCGACATCCAGTGTGCCGACCTGTGGTTATGTCACTTCCTGCTCTCAGATAAGGAGACACACACACAGACCTGTGTGCACTCAGAGCAGATAAAATCTCTCATCTCCTATTGCAAAATAAAGCAATATATTTAGAAAAGGTCTTCATTTACCATTCCCTACATGTTGGAAGCTAATCTCTGTAGTGAGAAAACCCCCTTTAACTTTATAGAACAATGGATTAAAGAAAAAACATGAATTGCAACAGTTTATTCCAGTGTATGCCTAAGGGCTTGTTCACATGGAGTTTTCACTCCGTGTTACAAGCGCTTTAAGGATCCGTCTTGGGGTCCGCACTGTCGGTCCCCAAGACGGATCTAACAATTAGCAGTGAGATTATCACTGCTGTCTATGCCGAACACGCAGCGGCGTTCAGATGACATGCAATTCTTTTCAAGATGGAGCCGAGTGGCGCTATTGAAACACGCAGCGGCGATCCCTCATGTGAACGCCGCTGCGTGTTCGTCATAGTCCGCAGTGATAATCTCACTGCTAATTGTTTAGATCCGTCTTGGGGACCGACAGAGTGGACCCCAAGACGGATCCTTAAAGCGCTTGTAAGGCCGTGTTCACACGGCTTATTCCCGACGGATTTGTGCGCCATATTGAGCGCACAAATCCGCTATGAATAAGGGGCGGGACGGGGGCGGCCGGAGCGCGGCGGGGGCGCCGCTCCGGCCCCATAGACAATGCATTATCTACGGCGCGTCCGCGCCGTAAATAATGTGCATGTCACTTTCTCCCCCCGCGGCGGATTGCCGAGCGGGAGGAGCGACGGATTCCACTGTTCTAATGAGAGCAGTGGATTACCGTAATTGCTGCCGCGGATTGGCGCCGTACTGAAGCGCAAATCCGGCGCGCAGTACGGCGCCAATACGCGGCAGAATAAGCCGTGTGAACGAGGCCTTACACGGAGTGAAAACTCCGTGTGAACGAGCCCTAAGAACACGGCCACACGTATAGGTAAACTGCTTGGGAAACTGTAATGCAACACATGTCCGATCCAAATTTTGTAAAAATCAACCCTTTGCACCTTGTCAGGACACAGCAAGCGGGCCGGACACGAACACTGACGCGTCTATTACCTGAGCTCCTCTGGAGTAAGAACGAAAGATGGTGCAAAACCTTCCCTGACCAGAAGTGTCCCTGTGAAGAAAACCACAACAGGTCAACAGAGAAGTCCTTGTTCTCTATACAATTAGGAACAGCATCAAATTTTTTTTGTGTGGGGGGGGGGGGGTCATTTCCTATAAGATGTAAGGAAAGCTGGGAGCACCAGACACGATTACTAGGGGTCTACAATTAATACAAATCAGGCCATTTGTCATCTTCTCTTACCACAGCTCAAGCTTCACCCGTCGGCCATCTAGGAGGATGGTTGTGGTTTTGTAGTCGATTCCTAAAAAGTAAAAAAAAAAAAAGTCAGTGTGATGTGAACGACTCTCCATGGAGACAAGTATTGTCCACTCTATTATTATTAACCACTCTAAACATCCGGCCGTTGTCTATATATCTCTGCACGGACCTTCTGGGACAAATTGTGCAGCTGCGCGGGTGGAGAGCTGGCTATCAGCAATAGCTGGGCTCTCCCCTGAGACGACAGGGACAGTCCCTGCCTTCTCGATTGCTGTAAAGATAGCGCTCAAGTGACTGTCTTGGCTCGGTGACTGCCTTAGCTGCTGACGTCAGCTCTGCAGTCAACACAAGGGATATATTTCCACTGTAATTGGGATATATACCCCGTTTCCCCAAAAATAAAACATCCCCTGAAAATAAGACCTAGTGCATTTTTTTTTACGCAATTCAGAGTTTGGCTGCTTATGCTGATGTTTGTGATGAAATCACTACAGTATATTAATACATGTGGATTTTTTGTTCAACAATAAATGTGAATTATTGTGCATGGAAAAAAATAAGACATCCCCCTAAAAATAAGTCTTAGCTTGTCGTTAGGAGCAAAAATAATATAAGACACTGTCTCATTTTCGGGGAAAAGAGGGTACATCAGCCTCAGTTACAGGGAAGATCAGAGGGGGAAGAGTTTTGTGAAAAAAATTACCCCCCAAAAGGTCTTTTTCTAACCTAATGGGGACACAATATGTAGAATAAACTTAAGAAAACACACACAAATTAAATTAAAATAATTTCATAGGCCTTAAAGGGGGTGTCTCACTACAAGGATTGCTTTTTATGTTAAAGATCTTGCAAAAACAAGTCACTTTGCAATATGTGTCCATTACCAGTGTCCCACCTATTCCTAGATATCCCCTCTTGTATGGGCCGCATCAGCTCCTCAGGTTGCTATAGCTACAGACCTGTTTGATCTCTCCTGATAGGCTGCCAGCACTGGTTGCTATAGCTACAGACCTGGCTTCTACTGCAGCCTAGTCGAAGCCAGTAAACACGCCCCCGAATAAAAAATGAAACCAAGAAAACCGGACTGAGATAAGATGAATCAATGTAGTGAAACAACCCCTTTAAGGGATTATTCCCATCACATTAATTAGCTTTAAACATGTAGGCAAAAGATTATTTCCAAATACAGTGCTGTTGTGACTTTGCATCCCTTCAGAGTTACAGCAGTTCTTATCTCCTGCTTCAGTGCACAAGTTTCTCTCTGCCCTGGCTGGGATGGTGGTGTCACTCCCTGCTGTGTCTTACCAGCAGCACGGGAGCTTGTTTATCTAGGTTACTGACAAACTTTAACCCTTTAGAGCACTGTAGCTTTCTACCCTGCTGTTACAACCCCTCGATCACCAGTGTCCCTCTTACAGGCTCAGCTAGGAATAGTAGAGCTGAAAGGTCAGCCACTGCTGTAGAAACGCTCACGGCCTGAACAGGAAGTGGGAACCTGAAGCTGGCTGTGAAGAGCAGGCTCTATGAAACAGCATGGAGAGCACCAGGACTGGGAAAAGGTATTTTAGTGCCTCAAATAATGCATATAGTCGTCGCCCCCCCCCCCCCCCCCATGTTTTTCTATCTGGGATTAAGTGACGTCCTAGATGGTCTGCATACCTGTCATCCCAGTCCTGGTAAGATCACACCATTAAGGGCTCTAGATAAGAGCAAAAGAGTGTCCTAGAACTTGGAATTAAGAAGGGATATGATCAACAGAAAGCAGACAACGCCTTACCAGCAGCCCCATAAATCCTGCTGCCATCAGCCCTAGATGGTCTGCATACCTGTCATCCCAACCTTGGTAAGATCACCCCTTAAAGGGCTCTAGATTAGAGCAAGAGAGTGTCCTAAACCTGTAATTAAGATGGGATGTGATAAAGGGGTGATCTTACCAGGGTCGGGACGACAGGTATGCAGACTGTCTAGGGCTGATGGCGGCAGGATTTATGGGGCTGTTTGGAAGGCGACGTCTGGCCTCTGATGATCACATCCCATCTTAATTACAGGTTTAGGACACTGTTTTGCTCTAATCTAGAGCCCTTAAAGGGGTGATCTTACCAGGACTGGGATGACAGGTATGCAGACCATCTAGGGCTGATGGCAGCAGGATTTATGGGGCTGCTTGGAAGGCGACGTCTGGCCTCTGATGATCACCAGGGCTGTGGAGTCGGCAAGCCGAAGTCTCGACTCCGACTCCTCAATTTCCCAAACCTCCTGACTCCCTCATACATGGCGCATGTTTAAGTAATAACTTTACTGTAGTAAAATGGTAACATCAGGCTGTTTATCACCTTATGATACAATAATCAAGCTATTTAGGAAGAACAGACACTTACAAGCAAAAGGGTAACAATGTTTTGATCTTTTGAACACTTGTGGGCAGAGTTGAAGAAAAAGCTGTATTTGTATCCAAGTCCAGTATTCACCAACATTAGGAATGTGTATAAGAGATCTCGGATCAGATTTTGGTCAAGATATGCTTGAATCTGATCCAGAGCCCAGAAGGATTCAGGCAGTATTGAAAACCAAAGGTAGATTTCCCAAATACTAACAAAATAATAAAAATGAACACTTTGATTTTTAGGAGCAAAACAGTAACTAAGCAAATGCTAAATACTTGCAAGTCAAACTTATGTATAAGATATGTAAGATGACTGTATATAAAATGACAGTAGCCTCATGTACAAAGCTGTAGTGGATGGTGAGATATGGAGCCTGAAAGTCACAAGTTCAAAACACTGTTACCCTTTTGCTTGTCAGTGTAAAATATATTTATTGGATATGACTTTAGGACACAAAAACAGTGTACATATGCAAGACACTGCGGGAACATTCGTGGAGTCTCTGAATCTGTTCTGAGAAATAGTATCGCCTCCATCAGATCCTGCATACATGACCTCACATCTCATCTCATTATTTCCAGGCTAGAGAACGGCCTCTCTACACTAACTTGGGTTGGGGGCAAAGCGGTGACCACAGGGGCAACATCTCTAACAATGTCAGGGTACAAAGGAATTGCCTCAGCCACAGTCAGTTTTGATGAATGGTTAAACCCTTCTACTTCTTTGAAAACAGGTGAAAAATTTTGCTGAAATGTTTGCCCTGGGATCAGAATTTTTTCCCCTGTGGCAGCGCTTTGCCTGCTCCATGTCATCAATTACACTCCTCATGTGATGGGGCTGAAGATATGGGAGCAGGAGCACTGGCCAGACCCAATTCCTCTTGCTCTTTGCATCAAACTAACCGGACCAACTTATTATTATATTTTGGGAGTCGGAGTCGGTCCCTTTTATGACGACTCCGACTCCTGCAAAATAGCCACCGACTCCGACTCCACAGCCCTGATCAGAGGCCAGACGTCGCCTTCCAAACAGCCCCATAAATCCTGCCGCCATCAGCCCTAGATAGTCTGCATACCTGTCGTCCCGACCCTGGTAAGATCACCCCTTTAAGGGCTCTAGATTACCGCAAAAGTGTCCTAGAACCTGTAATTAAGATGGGATGTGATCATCAGAAACCAGACGACTTTGCCTTCCAAGCAGCCCCATAAATCCTGTCGCCATCAGCCCTAGATAGTCTGCATACCTGTCGTCCCGACCCTGGTAAGATCACCCCTTTAAGGGCTCTAGATTACCGCAAAAGTGTCCTAGAACCTGTAATTAAGATGGGATGTGATCATCAGAAACCAGACGACTTTGCCTTCCAAGCAGCCCCATAAATCCTGTCGCCATCACCTCCATATTCAGCAGATCTCTGCTTTCTATCAGAATTAGTCGCCGTTTCTGCATTATATGTAAATTATTGATAAACCAGAGGTTTAGGATGAAGGGCTTTTGAAAGCCGGAGCTTCTCCTGCTATTAATAAATGCTGGGCTCTCCCGCCTTCCGTCATGTCACCGCGTTTCATTTTTCCTACATTATGGTCTTCATCAATTATTTAAAGAGTACAAACAGTTCAGAGAGCTGCCGGGCGATGTAACGCAATAGCAGAAAACACGCAGTGATGGATGTGGCTCAGCCCGTAATGTATATGCCGCAGTATAATTACTCAGCTAGCAGAATATACGTCCAAGGAGGGATACAATGTGCAACCTTAGGTCAATCCGTACCACGTCCCGAACTGGTGATCTTAAAGGGACATTTCCATCAGAAAGAAGTACTGTTGTTAAAACAAATATTCCTGGAAACCTTTTTTTTTTGCCAATTTTCTTTTTAAATTTTATTTCGGCAGTCCTATGCAATTAAAAAAACTACATATAAAATATTGTCCCTCTCTAGCTCTTAAGATAAAATTTTTACATGCCGGGGCAGACTAATCTTACACTTGCTTCTTACCGCCATATAGTCCCATTACAAATAGTAGGTAATGACATAACTTCTGTATTCTCTCCACAGGGATAGAGAAGATTTTTTTTTCTTGTTGACGTCAATGGAGAAAATTACTCTGGATTCAAAGCAAAATCCACAATTGTGAAATTGATTTTTTTTTTCCCTTCTTTTACAGAAATCTGCAGGGAAACCTACAATTTGGTGTGATTTTTTTTTTTTTTTGCTGCAGAAATCTGTCTCTTGCGGACGGACCCCAAAGATGACCATAGTCATAGTTTAAAGGGGTCATCCCACCATAGACATTGATGGCATATCAATAGGACAAGTCATCCAAGTCCGTTAGGTGTGGGTCACACCTATCTCAGAAACTAAAGTTTTGGCTCTGATTGCAGGGCCGGTCACTCTTGCGCACAATTCTCCATTCTGTTCTATGGGAGGAGTACAGCCAAACACACCGCTCGCCTGTACTCAGCACTCCCTTAGAACAGAATGGAGAATTGTCCGCAAGCGTGACTGGCCCTGCAATCCGAGCCAAAACTTTCAGGGGCTGGTTTCTGAGATAGATGTGGCTCCCAAAAGTGTGACCCGCACCTAACAGACTTGGATGATATGTCCTATCCATCAACCTCTATGAAGGTTTGTCTCCATTCACATACAGCTGAACATGACCGTTATTTGGCGTTCACACACTGCAGCACGATTGCAGTCAGATGGTGGGTTTTGCTGCTGTTTTCCAGAAATACGCTGGTTTTACGACAATTTCTTAAAGAAACACAGCAAAAACTGCAATCTCACCCCAACACTACTGCAACGTGTGAATGCAGCCTTATTCCAACAGAGCTGGGAGGATGAGCAGCCGCCAGCCTTAGTAATAACCACTTATCTTCATGTAGAGTCATTTGTTTTCATCCTAAACAAACACCCCGTTCTTGTTTTTCCCAACAGGCCCCATAGACATCAGACTGTAGAGGACAGAATTTACTAGAAATAGCCAGCTCTGGTATCAGGGCGGCCGGGGCGGGTCATGCGGCCGCTCATGGATCTGCTGAAAAGCAGAAAGGGGCTCATACAATCAACTATTTTCCAGCTCAGCGTTTTGAGAAGCCATGAAATGCGTTCACCCTGATCAGAGCACCGCACAAACCTAATAAATGCAAAGGTGCCTGTCCCTTTAAGAGAAGCAGAGCCACAGAGAGCTCGGTCTACAGAGCACATAACTGTAAAACGTGCAGGAAGGGGCTTTCATCTACAGGAGAGAGGAAGGGCTGGACATATGCGCTCTTTATAGGGGTTGTCTCACTACATTGACTCATCTTACCGCAGTCCTGTTTTCTTGGTTTCACTTTGAATTCAGGGGCGTGTTTACTGGCCTCAACTAGGCTGCAGTAGAAGCCAGGTCTGTAGCTATAGCAACCAGTGCTGGCAGCCTATCAGGAGATTGAACAGGTCTGTAGCAAACAGTGATGATAGCCTTTCATGATATCACACAGGTCTGTAGCTTTAGCAACCAGTGATGATAGCCTATCAGGAGCTATCACACAGGTCTGTGGCTATAGCAACTAGTGCTGGCAGCCTATCATGAGATTGAACAGGTCTGTAGCTATAGCAACCAGTGATGATAGCCTATCAGGAGCTATCACACAGGTCTGTGGCTATAGCAACTAGTGCTGGCAGCCTATCATAAGATTGAACAGGTCTGTGGCTATAGCAACCAGTGCTGGCAGCCTATCATGAGAGATCGATCTGGTCTGTAGCTATAGCAACCAGTGCTGGCAGACTATCAGGAGAGATCAAACAGGTCTGTAGCTATAGCGACCTGTGGAGCTGATGCAGCCCATACAAGAGGGGATATCTAGGAATAGGTAGGACACTGTTAATGGGCATATATTGCAAAGTGACTCGTTTTTGCAAGAGCTTTAACCTAAAAAGCAGCAATCCCTGTAGTGAGACAACCCCTTCAAGGGTCCGTCCACACGGCAGGGTTTATTCGGATTTCAAGCGGTTTGCGGAATTGGCAACAGTCCAGAAACCACCCCCATAGACTAATAGAGAATCTGTATAAATCTAATATGACATCACCGTGCGCATTTTGAATAATCGAAGAGCGCGGTGATGTCATATTAGATTTCTCTATAGCTTTACATCTTTAAAGGTGCTAGCAGAAATTCCCTTTGCATCCCGCTGCCACAACTAACATTGGCACTGGCATTTTATATACTGTATATACCCTTTAATAGAAAATCCACCCAGTAGTCTACACTGAGCGGATTTATAGCCGGAAGCACCGGCCGGTTTCTTAATCAGAATACGACCGGCATTTTACACTTGCTGTGTGGCCGCAGCCCAATGGGATGTTCACACGGCGCGTTGGATCCGGTCTTAGATGCGTGTTTGGATCAGTGTTTCAGACCCTGAACGGACCCAGACATACATGTAACAATGCGCAGTGTGATTTACATTAATTTCAATGTAAAACGCGCATCGGCGTTCAGACGAGTGATCGCTGACGTGTATTCCATTGCGTCTTTCAGATCCGTCCCAAGAATTGACATGTCGATTCTTGGGACGGATCTGAAAGACGCAACAGGAGCCCTATAATAAACCATAGGGTGCGACCCTGCTGCAGCCAACACGCATCCAAACATGCACCTGTGAGCTGAATGCAAATTTTTGCGGGCTTTGGATGGTTTTTGAAAAAATGTTCCAGCACGCCCCTGTTTCACTTAAGTTGTTGGGAAAACCCCGTTGTAGCTTTCCTTGACAAGGAGACCCGAGCAGGGCAACCCAATGGGGGTTTTTTAAAAGGCAATTCGGGGAGTCCAAAACACAGAAATCTAAGGCTTTGTCCCCACTGCACTGTTTTTCAGACGGTTTCAGTATTGAAAACCGGCTGACAAACTTTTACATGGACCTTAAAAAGGGAAAAACGTGCAGCTTCCCCCCTGCACGGATTTTCCCCCGGCGTTTTTCTGAAAAAAAAAGAAGGTTCATTTTTCCGACCGTTTTTGGACGGATATGAAAAAGTCTATGGAAGGGGGGGGTTTTCTCCGCTAATCACAGAGAAAAACCCCCCCCGGTGGCCGCGGGGGACGGCCCCGGGAAAAAAGGACAAAACGGGCGGATAACCTGTGCCGAAATGGCCCCCCAAAAGCTAATTAAAGGGGTTTTATCATTCATTTAAAAGGGGCTTTAGAAAAAGGGGACAAAACAAGCAACTTTGCAATTGGGGGTGCATTAGCAAAGCTGTCTTTTTTTCACTGTCCCCTTACTTTGTTTTCTGTAAAAAAACCCGTTCCCCCGGGGCCGGGGGGATCCCCCACCTTGCGGAATGCACGCTCCCCCGGGGGCGGGATTCCTGCCTTCTCAACCGAACAAGGGGGGGCAACATTTCAAATCAGCACAGCCAAAATCATTAACCTGCTGCGCTTTTAAAACAGAAAACAGCAGAATTGTGCCTTGGGTCCCTTGTCTAAAATAGAAGGGGACGGATCGTGCTCTCTAGATGAGTTCATAGAAGACTGTATTCAACTGTAACAAACCTCCGCTGTGAGGGAAAAGGATCATCTCATTTTATGAAACTGTCTAGACCACGGTGTCAAACTCGGCCCTCCATTTTGGGAAACTAAAACTCCCATCAGCATTTGTATAATCTAAAACCGTGGGCATCATGGGGTTGTATTTTCCCCAACAGCTGGGGGCCCCCACAGTTTACACCTCGGGTCTAGACTGAATGCGGGCTGTGCTTGTAAAACAAGAAGCTCTTAGGTATGTTAAAACCGGCTTTTTCACGCCATAATTGTGGGACGGATTTCGCCCGCAATTACGGCGTGTGCTCCGGAGCGGGGCGCCGGCAGCTGACGGCCCCATAGACATTCATTATCCACGGTGCTTATCCCGCTGGGATAATTGACATCACTTTCTCCAAGCTCACCGTATTTCGCGAGCGGGGAGAGGGACGGAATCCAATTCTTAGAAAACTGTGGATTTCGTAATGCCTGGGCGGATTTCAGCGGTATTCGTGCAGTACGGGGGCAAAAAACGGGAAAAAATCCTCCCCAAAATAAGCCGTGTGAACTTTTCCTTACAAAAAAGACTGCATAGGGAGAAAACACAGTGACATGGGATCAGAGAGAGAGAGCGGAGGGGGGGGGGGGGGGGTTTGAGCAGGGATCCCTTCCCACTGATCTTAAAAAAACACACTGACTCAGGAGCGGCACGAACATGAAGGGGGGGGGAGGTCATCCCCCCCCAGTTAAGAACACCACTGGGAGGGGGAAGAATCGACCCTGGATTTGAGGAGTTGAGAAACTGAAAGTACAAGAAAACAGCCGAACTGATGAAGCGATACATCCCCTTTAAGTTGTTGGTTTAGTGGGCGACAGCCACCAGATGGCAGAGTATTTGGAATAATGAATGTGAATTTCATCAGGGGATTAGCAGCTGCCGTGCACATCCAGTGCCACCTATCCCCAAAACAGAGGATCACAGAGTAACAAGCATTTGCCCCATCCTCCTTTTACTGTTAATGGCCCGACATACACCTACATTAGAGCGGCGCAGATGCAAAACATCAATCTGGACCGGGAAAAGACACTGGCCCTCAAAAGAATAGGAAACCACCCGCGGTAACAGTTCGCTGGTTGCCTCCGGGTGTGGAGGGGCAAGCCAAACCCCGACTCCACTCCTCAATTTTTCCCCAA
>JAODAL010055945.1:0-23608 GCA_025379985.1 Phyllomedusa bahiana | reverse complement strand
CTAAATTTCCCAGTCATGACGTCGCACCACACATCTAAACCCTGCTTTTTCTGTAATTCTTTTTGTGGCCGCCAAAAAAATTACGGAAGCGCCAAAAAAGGCGCGATCTTAATAGATGATGCCAGTTTTTAAAAACCTTAATTATCGTTTTGTCTGGAAATTTCGATAACCTTTAAAAACCTTGCCATTTCAATTTTGTGATAAAAAATCCCCAAAAACACAAACAGGGAGCCTTTTTTAAATGGGGGGGCCTGTGGATTTGGGGGGAAAAATAGTCGGGCCTCCCCCAGCCCTTTTCCCAATGATGGCCAAAGCAGCCCACGGGGGGACCCACCAGTCCAAGCCGCTATGTGTTTCGCTAGTGGCAAACATTGGGTTGCTCCGGGGGCTTTAGTACAGCCGCAGCCAGTACTCTCAACCCTGTATGATTGTGCAAAGAAAAATTAAGGTAAATTAGTAAAATTTTCCCCAGAAAACACCCCTGACCGTATATCCTTCCCAGAGAGTGAAAAATAGACTTTATAAAAAATTCCCCAAAAATTTGGATTTTTAAAATATGTCCTTGTTTGCGTAGACCTTTTTTTCCAGTTGTCCTGAAGCCTATCCAGTACGAAAAAAAAACACAAAAGCAACACCCCAAAAAAAGTTTATTAAAGGAACTTATTTGTCGATATGGGCTGCCAGAAACATTAGGGGGAGTGATGAGGAAACAACTTCACAGGGGAAATCATGAAGGAAGGGACGGGGCCCTTAGGTATAGAACAGACCTTTAATGTTGCTTACAATCCTCAGTGCAATGGAAAATAAAAAAAGGTTGAAAGGAACTCAAAAATTAAAATTAAAAAAAAAAATATGGGGGGAAACAGGGAAAACCCTGGCCCCGGTTTTTTTTTGCCAATAGCTTTGTTTCAGTTCGTTTTTACACCCCACAGAAAAAACAAAAGCTATCTCCCTATGAGATCTTTTTTTGGTACTTTCCCCCAAAGAAGGATTATTTCCCCCAGATCTTATAGATAAACATAGCAGTATGGGGCAGGATAGTAACAGGGACCCTGCACAAACACCCTTAAAAAAAGCTGTACATAAAACAAGGTTTATTATTCATTCCCAGGAATCCCAAACGCAGTGATTAAGGGCAGCCACAAACCTTGACGGCCCCCAAGGTGGGGGGACTGGGTGGTCTAAAAAAGGGGGGACACGTGGGAGGAAGGAAGCCTTGAACCTTGTTATGATTGGGCTTCTTAAAAGTTCGTGCTGACATATGAGGGACCTCGGTGAAACTAGGAGGAGGGAAAAGAAACAACTGGGATCCACGGGCTGGGGGGGGGCCACTGCAAAATAAGGAATTACTTCCTCCCCGTTGATTAAAAAAAGATGGCGAGGAACGGCTGTTTTATTTTTTACTGTTGACTTCACATTTGGGGGGTGGTTTTACTTACACAACTACTAATTTGCCTGAACAATTCTTGGGATAATTAAGTTTCCTGCAAAAACATCCATAAAACTATTTATTATGATTTTCTCTTGTTAGAAAAATTCATGGGGATATGTACGTATGTTGGTGTTGGATAATATGTACGTTACAACCCCTGCAAAAGTTGCCAAGAAAAAACAATGCTTTATCTAGCAATCCCATTTTAAAAAAAAAAACCTGGGAGGGGGGAGGGAAACTGTTTCAAAATATCTCTTTTGTTACCCCCTAGATGGTATGCTTCCAAATTCCGGAAATTATGGATCAACGATGGAATACCACTGGGAGTTACCCCTAAACCCATAGCAGGATGGGGGACACAATTTTTTCCCAAACCTTTTTCCAAAATTAAAAACCTCACAACCACAGATACATAAGAGGGTCAGAGTGTGAGTATGTTAGTACTAGAGGGTTGGGAATTTAAGGAGAGTTTTTACAGTCCCCAATAGTAGAGTTAGGAAAAAATATGGGCTCCTGAATAAAAAAAGTGTCAATATGGTAAGTCCTCCATTTGTGGGATATTGTACGGAACCCAATGTAAAAGGTTAAGAGCTAACTTGGTTTAGTTAGTTAGATAAACTTAATTTGATCCAAAATTGGGAAAGGGGGAAATAAATACCCCCTTTGGGATGGGATGGTGGGCTTTTGGGGGAAATGGAACTTTTAGCAATCAAGCACCTCAAGTAATGGTAATGATTTTGAATGGGATTTTGGGGAATAGGGTTTTAGGATTTTGGGGATAGTAAAAAAAGGAAAAAGGAAAAATGAATGGTGTATAATACAACGCTCCGTTTTTACAGAAGCAATAAATCTTTTTACATGGGTTCCACATCTGAAAGACTTTGAAAGACAGTATTAGTCTGTGAAATGCGCATAAAAAGGGGATTCCTTTTTGGAGTAGAAGGAACATGCACTATAGCCGGCTTCACCTTCTACCTTAGTCCCCATAAGTGTAAAAATAAAAAAAGATCCCAAACATACATTATAAAAAGGGGCAGCAGAAAAACAAACCAAGGAGAAAGGAAACCTCTTTTTATTTCCCAGGGTATAGGTAAATAAAATTGGAAGACTTATTTCATATCCCCTGGTAATACAAACTTGGGATAAGTTAGTAGAGGCCACAGATTTTCTTACATGCATGATCTGGACTTATGGGCCACGAAACGTCCAGTGTCATAGATCAGGCATCTTTGTAACTAATCAACATACGATATTTAGATACTTACGCACAAAAAGGGGGATTTTCCAAATTAAGGCCCCCCCTTTGTCATTAATTCACCCCAAAAGGGAAATTGCAGAAAAAGCAGACTTAATAAAATCGCAAAAGAGTGATGATTGGGTTTAAGAAAAAACAATTAAGGAGGACTCATGTGGGGGGGTACCTTTTCATTCTAAAAAACCCAGCAAATTTGGTTCAGGGGCCTATGTGGGGGTTACGGGATTTTTTCAGTGATTTGCAAGATTATTGTAATATTTTAATAATATATGTATGTACAAAAGTTTAATGTTTCATAGGTAGATGTTTTAGAAACCCAAAAAAAGCAAAAGTTTATCTCGTCGTGATTTGGGGGGAAAATAATACTTTTTCTTAGGTAAACAACCTCAAATTTTGATGGCCTTTAATATTGTAACGATCCCTTTCCTGAAAAGAAAAAAAAAAACAAAAAACTAAAAGACATTGGATTGATCACCATATCTGCTCAAAGGGGGAATTGTGGGGGTTTTATATTTGTATTTTTTATATTTTATATGATTATAATATTATTATATATTTTAATTTATGAGGACCCTTCCTCAGTGAGACTTGGGGCTCCAAGATAAATTACTGCACTTTGGGGCTGACCAAAGGGAGCTTTTGATCAGGGACAAACGAAGGGAGTTTTTTGTTTAAATAAAAAAACGACCCCAAAACTTTAAATCAAGGTATAGAATTCTTGTAGAAGGGGGTAGGGATTAGCCTATAAAGGTGGGGAACTTTCTTTGTTTATATATATATTTTTTTCTTTTTATTTGTTCATGTCAAAGCACATTTTCCCCCTAGTCATTGTTTCTTTTCACATACATATGTGTGTGTCCCAAATTGGGTACGAACACTTATACCTTTTTTTATCATACCTCTGGGGTTTTTCAATCCTCTTAAACTGAGGGCAATGAAATTTCACTATTACAGGAGCCATCAAGGGGGAAACATATTTAAAATTTTTATAAAGTTGTGATTGGGGCCCACTCCTTTTTTCTTCTCCATCCTTAATATAAATACAAAATACAAATTTTAAAAAACAGCACTTGTTTCCCCTTAGGTAGACCCAAAAATTAAACCCAAAAAACGGTTTATAATGGCTACATCTAGTCACTTTAACTTTTTTTTTCATTTGTTTTTAAATAAAGTATTCTTGTTTTTAGATAATTTTTTTTTTCCTTTTTATAATAATTCTTCTTGTAATACTTTTAAAATGATACGGTATTTCTATGTGGAATAAAAATTTTTAAATGTGATTTTATAATAATTATTTATTTAATTTTTTTTTCATTTTTTTTACTTTTACCGATTATTACCTTCCTTTGACCCTTGTTTGAATGGCAGACCCCGGCAGTTTTTTGTATTTTTAAACCCCCTGGTTTACAATTGTGTATGGAAAATGAGGGGAAGTGTGGGCTACACACCAAAAAAAGTGTATTCCAATTGCTATTTTTAATAAATCTTTTAACTAAAAAAAAAAAAGTCCAAGCGGCCTTTACAGTCCTTTTTTAAAAAGTTTGTTTTTTTTGGGCAAACTGGAGAAAAAAATCTTCAAACCTTTTGGATCGCTACTAAAACCCCAACCCCTTGCATCGGGGTTGGAGCAAAAAGGGCAAGGGTGCGGACGAACATGATTCTTCGGTTCCAAATATTTGGATGCTTAAAAAAGTATTGTGCCTTCCTTTGCACAACACTAGAAGGTTAGTGCTTAAATAAGTACTAGTGGTTCTTATTCAAAAGTCGCAATATTGCGCTAGGGAGCGCTGTCTCGTTTTTGTTTTTTCTCTTGTTTATTACAAGCACGCCGCTTTTAGTTTTTTAAATTTTAAGTGTGCTTTCACACAGTGCAGTTTTGATGCAGTTTTAACTGCGCTCCAATTATATGCCTTTGTTACCATCAAGTTTTCTTCACTTATCTAAACTGTTTGGAAAGTTAGCAATCAATTAGTGTGTTTCTAATCTACAAGACTTCAAACACAGTCATTGATTACTTACTTTGAAACACCTTTCCGAACAATTTAGACAACTGAGGAAAGCTTGCTGGTAATAAAGGCAGTTTCATTGAAGTGCAGTTAAAACTGCACCAAAAACTGTGCTGTGTTGAAGCACCCTAAGGAAAGTTGTTATGAGTGATTAATTACTTTGTTAATAATCCACAATAATTGATTACTCACTTGTAACACCTTTCTAAACTATTTAGATAACGGAAAGAAGCTTGCAGTTCATAAAGGCAGTTTAATTAAATTGCAGTACTGCAAGTGAAAAAAATGTGCTAAAAATGTATCAAAACTGAATCAAAACTGCACCATAGGAAAGTACTCCAGAACCAGGATTCTGCCTGTTCACTGACAGGTTGTCTGTCCACAGGCTTTCTGCCCAGTAAATTGAGAAATATCAGCAATGCATACCATAAATGAGCTGTAATATTCTTTTCTTTTTTCCTGCATTAAGTATCTATAGCTTGAAATTTTTCATCTTTACAAGAGAAATAGGAAGGAAGCACTCCACAATGTTTTTCACCACTTCTCTCTTGTATGAAAAACCCCATATGTGGATGTGAACTGCTGTTTCCGCAGAGGGCAGAAATCAGAAGGGAAGGAGTTAATTTGGCTTTTAGAAAGAAGATTATGCTGGAATGGTTTCCGGGTGCACAGTGGATGAAAATTGAAATATGTTGCACCCAGCTTGAACCAGTATGAAAATACATGCTCTCGTTCCTGGTTTTATGAAAACTCTACATGTCGTCCCAATATTTTGCCTAAATATATGACAGGGCTGAGGTGTAACAGAGTATCATGTGTATTTGAGACCTTAATTGATGATTGGACAATTGGGGAGGCTCGTTAGCTAAACATTAAGAAAAACCCCTGATAAATTACAGTTTAAAAAAAAAAAAAACTACACCCCACAAAGCATTTATGAAAAGTAGTAGAGTTATTATGGAAATGGATTTTTTTCCACATCTATTCCCTTTTAGTGCCCAATTTGTTGTCCCCAGCTTGTACCACTGAAGACACACACTCCTTAAAGGGGTTTTCTCAGTACAGACTTTCGCAGACTAGAGCTGTTTCTTTTTCTCTTACAGCTTCAAATCCAGGGGCGGGTCTCTCCTCCTAGTTGGCGTGTCTTCGCTGCTCAGTCATCATCATCATCATTTTGTATGAGCAATGGGAGAGAGAGGATGCCACTGCTCTGCAGACCTCCTGCAGTGGTCAGTTTTCATGTCTGCAGAGCTGTCACCTCCCTCCACAAGCTCCTTCTAACCAGAACACCTGTATTGCTGTAAGCAGTTATACATACGGCCTGAAATGATGAAACAAATGTGAGAAATGTACTCTACTCTCCCTGTGTTATCAGGCAGGAGGTGGAGGGGTAGCAGACTGTATTAGGCTGTGTTATATGAGTGGAGGGAGTGAATTTAGCAGCTAGGGACTCAGTAATTGCTCAGATCCTTCACACAGATTCGTCACTGGAAGAGGAGATCAGGCAGCCTTTTTTAATCAGACAGCAGCCAGCACAGAAGACTGTTTCACTTTCAGTTTCCAAAACTCAGAGAGAAGTAAGCACAGAGTGCAGGCAGCCAATCACAGCACAGGGGGCATTTCCCAACAGGGCTGAACTAAATATCAGTCAGTAAATCACAGCAGAGGAGGTGTGGTCCGACCACTTGCTGCAGAAATAGAACAGATTAGCTCATATCTTCTATACTAAATGATTTAGGTAATGCAAACCAATTTCAAAAGTGCTTATTTTTACTGTCCCCATTATTACAGATATGATCTTTGTAGTGACAAAACCCCTTTAAATTGTTATACAGGTTTTCTTAGGTACATAAATGCCATAAGTGTACCTAAACTGCTTTATGGGCACACAGAAACAGCAAGGTGCAAAAAGAGGTAGCACTATTTATTTGCCTTTTAGTAACACACATTTTGCATTATTAGTTTCGGGCACCGTGATGTTTTTTCAACCAGCATAGTGGAACCCCTGAGAAATGACCCCCCTATTGTAGAAATTGCATCCCTAAGTTTATTCATCCAGGGGTTGTAACACAAAATAGTAGTTTTCTTTGTGGTTTTACTGATGTTTCAATTCCTAATGTGGGGATATTATATAACTGTGAAAGGAGGGTGTGATAGTAAAGTTAAAAAAAAATCATTTTATAGATGTTTTATACTTTTTGAAACAATCCTGTTTGAACAGGCCAGCTTTTGGAGACCCTATACATGGGTTCTTTGTTATCCCACTTTTAGGAGTGCAATTTTTTGGATCTTTCTTTTTTGCAGTTTGGGAAACATTGCTGGGGAGGCTTAATTTTTTTTCAGTCTTTCAGTGAATTGTCAATGGTAATGCAATTCTCAGAGAAGTAAACTTGGTCAAATAAAAGACTGGAATGTCGTTAAAAAGGTGATCAGAGGGGTCATCTTGGGATGTGCATTGTGTATTTTCAATACTTACTGCATGGTCGTGTCCAGGAAGTGGCTATGTGTTAAATGCAGTTGTAAAATATATCCATCTGCTATTTCAATTTTAAACTGAAACATACACTGAAATCTTTAGGTCAATACTATAATGGAAATACCAAATTGATATAGTTTCTTATGCTTTACTACTAACTACTACTAACAAAAAAAGTTTTGTTTTTATTTTAACTGTGTTTTTATGTTCTGAGAGTTATAACTTTTTTTCTTCATTGATAGAGCTGTGTAAAAACATGATTTTGTGGGATGAGCTGTGGTTTTAATGGGTACTATTCAGGGGTTCATAAGACTCATTGATTACTTTTTATGCCAGATTTTGGGAAACTGGTGTTTTGCCAAGTTTTTCAATACAGGTTCTAGGTACAGCTTTTAAGAAGGCCAATGAATCAGGGTACAACACAATTTTATTTAACATAGGAATCAATCAATTATTATCAAATATAACAAAAAGTAAGAGAATAAACTGGATACAGAAAATAGTGTGACATTTGGTACAGTTTTGTTGCTAAATATGTATTTACAAAGGTTCAAAAAATTACAAACTTCACCTCGGACTTACATCACCTGTTTTTTTTATAACTTCAGGTATATAAGCTAATGGCGAAAACAGGGAAACTCCAGGAGGAACTTTCTTCAACACCAGCGCAAGCGTCCTTACCGCTGGGTACCTGAGCTTCTAATTTCACCAAAGCCTCTCTGTTTCTTATATGTCTTAAAAAAACTGTCAGACAGAACCTACATATTGTGTCCACTTAGAATACAAGATTCTTTTGTATTACCGTCATGCTTGTATCATGGAGGGCCAGCTTCCAGAGACTAAGATAAGAAAAGTACAGAATCACTCGAAACCCATATAGATGCGGTCCCCCCCTTAGGTCGTACATTAAGCAACTGAAGTCTGGTAGACTATGATAGGCTAAACAGATGTCTGCATGCCTTTGTGGATTATAACTAGTGATGAGCATTTTGCGTCAACTACCTTCATCGGATCGGTAGTCGATATTGTCAATTATCATGCCGAATCCGATAATATATATAATCAGTCTATTGACCATTAAAGGTCCAATGAGGGAGAGGAACACACCTTCATTCCTTACATATGAAAACACACATGGTCAGATGGCCCCACTCCTTGGGATTTTAAACGATATTGCTGAAATAAATTTTGGCAAGTTTTAATATTACTAGAGGGCGTCGATCTGGATTCCTTCTACATCGAGTATTTTACTTGAACCACCAATTTTAGTTGAACTGCACAATGACTATACCTGTCCTGGACCGCAGCATTGACCATTAAAACCTGTCTGACCCACAGTTTAAAGTGCCAGAAAAAGAGTCTTTGAACCACCATTTTTTAGTTGAACTGGACATTGGCTACACCTGTCCTGGCCCAAATCAATGAGCCCCAAACCTTTTCCATGACCCACAGATTTAAAAACTGCCCAAGGAAAAAAGAGTCTTTGAACCACCATTTTTAGATGAACTGGACATTGACTATTACCTGTCCTGGGCCCCAACATGAGCCCCAAACCTGCATGACCCACAGATTTAAAAACTGCCGGAAAAAGGAGTCTTTGAACCACCATTTTACTTGAACTGGACATTGATTATCCATGTCCTGGGCCACAGCATGAGCCCCAAACCTGCATGACCCCAGATTTAAAAAGTGCCGGAAAAAGGAGTCTTTCAACCACCATTTTAGTTGAACTGGACATTGACTATACCTGTCCTGGGCCACAGCATGAGCCCCAAACCTGCATGACCCCCATATTTAAATTTGCCAGATAAAGGTGTCTTTGAACCACCATTTTAGTTGAACTGGACAATGACTATACCTGTCCTGGGACACAGCATGAGCTACAAACCTGCATGACCCCCAGATTTAAAAAGTGCCGGAAAAGGAGTCTTTGAACCACCATTTTAGTTGAACTGGACATTGACTATACCTGTCCTGGGCCACAGCATGAGCCCCAAACCTGCATGACCCCCAGATTTAAAAACTGCCGGAAAAAGGAGTCTTTGAACCACCATTTTAGTTGAACTGGACATTGACTATACCTGTCCTGGGCCACAGCATGAGCCCCAAACCTGCATGACCCCCATATTTAAAAAGTGCCGGAAAAAAGGAGTATTTCAACCACCATTTTAGTTGAACTGGACATTGACTATACCTGTCCTGAGCCACAGCATGACCCCCCAAACCCTTTGCATGACCCCCCTTTTAAAAACGGGCCGGAAAAAAAGGGAAAAGTTTTTTTAACCCCTTTTTTGGGTTGAACTTGACATTGACTTTTACCTGTCCTGTACCACAGTTTAAAAACCCCTAGACCTTTTTGGACCCAAACAGACCCCCAAATTGGAAATTTTAAATTTTGTACATTTCTGTTTTTTTAGGATTTTTTTTTGGTTCCCAGCATTTGTTTACAGAATTTTTTTAAAGGGTATTTTTATTTTTTAGTTTTACATTTTTAAATAAAGTTTGCTTTTTTTCAAGTGTAAAAACATACCCTAAAACCCCTCCTTTTGGCATTTTTTTTAAAGGTTTTTTTTTTAAACCAGTGTAGATGTGTTAATTCGTTTGAACCCCATAAAAATTAAAAAGCCTAATCACCCCAAAACACTTCTTAGCTGAAAAGCCTTTTTCCCCCCTCCTGGCTTCGAGAGTGTTTTCACCCCAATCAATTTTTTTTGGTTTTATTTTTCCCCCCAAATCCTTCTTCGTGATTGGGGACAGACCCCGGAGATAAAATTGATTTTTCCCCCAAAGTGCCCAGCCCCATTTAAATTTTTAAGCCTAAAAATTGTGCAATTTGTGTCCAGCCCGGGGACCCCCTTTTTTGACACTACTTAACCCTCACAGAAATCCCCCTTTTTAAAAAAATCAGTTTTTTTAGAAAAATTTTAAAAGCTCTCCTGATTCCCCCTAACAGTGAGAGCCATTTGTTTGGCCGCCCAGTCATCTTTTAAACACGGAGGTCCAGCTCCCCGGGGGGCCAAAGGACTTACAGTGGGTGCGGGAGAGTCCAGGCTGGCGTCCGTCATCTATTAACAGGAAATTGTGGCATTCTTTTTCTGGGTTTTCTAAAGGGTGCTGGGGGAAAATTTGGTCCCCTGTTCTTTTTTCCCTCTGTCCGGGCTCCATACTCCAGTCCCCCTGGTAAAGTTTCCTTTCTACCTCCCTTGTACAAATCAGGGAAATATTTGTACCAGCTTTTTGGGTAAATGAAATTTTTTTATTTTTTTTAATTTTCTAGAAAACACTTTTTTTCTTTTTTCCCCTTTTTTTTTTAATTGTTTTAAATGGGATGCTTACAACAGGGGGGGGTTTAGCTATTTTAAAGATCTTGCAAAAACAAGTCATTTTGTAATATGTTTCCTTTAAAACATGTCCTCCCCTTTTCCTGTTTTTAAACAGCCCCTTTGCCCCTTTTAAATTTTTCAAAACATCACCCTTGAGGCCACTTTTTGGACAAATGTAAAGGGAACAAATTTTTTTGGGAAAACCACTTTTTTTAATAATAGGGACCTGTAGTAGAGCTGCATTTCACAGCAGAAATGACCCAAAAAAAATTATAAAAAAAACTTCTCAGCCACTTTTAAAAAAATTTGGGTGGGGGGAAAAATTTTCCAAACTTAGAAGCCACATTTCTTTTCCCAAAAGGGGCCCCAATGTTTTATGGCTTTTTATCCCACAGAACCAGGGACCTCAAAAACCCTTTTGACAATGCGAAAAATTCTAAAGATGAAGAGTAAATAAAACTTTTTTTTTTTTCATAAAACCTTGTAAAAATTGGTGTCTCTTACATTTCTCCTCACAAAAAAACCAGCAAAATGAATTTTTGGGGAACTGATTTTTTAAAAAAAATTTGCAGTAAGAAATTATCATTTTAAAATTTTTTTTTCAAGAGGACAATTTTTTTTTTTGGAAGGGGGAATGGGGAAGAAATTTGGGGGGAAATTGGGGCCACAAAATCGGGAGACCCAAACCCTGATTCATCTTGTTTAAAAATCCAAATGACCCACATTATCTTTTGGAAACCCCGGGATACTTTGTCTGTAATGATCCTCCAGCTGGGGCTGAAGGTCCGTTCAAAATAAAAAGTTTGGGTTTGCTGGGCGGGAAAAACACTTCTATGGCTTGGCGAGCGAGCTCGGCCATTCATCCACTTTGGGAAAACCCAAAGAAGCGTTTGGGAAAAATCCGGAACTACCCCCAAAAACATGGGTTTTGAGACCAGATAATCTTTGCCCCAAATGATTTTTAAGCTGGTCCCCTTGTTTGTATGTGGGGCCCTGCATTACATGCTTTGGTGAGGGGGTAAATAAAGATTGCCAGAGGTCACCCATTAGGCTTTTTGCCACAATCCCTGCTGCTGCTTGCCCCTCTACTGCTGTCATTTTGGGCAAAGTTGTTCCACCGTGACATTTAAAGGGAAGGGTTAAAAGCAGAACAACAGATTCTCCATTTTTGGATCAATCCGCACAGTCCCCAAATTCCTGAAATTTTACTCTCTTTTTGGGGTTGGGGGGAAAGGGAAAGTGCTGAGTTTTGCCTTTGTCCCCGGGGATGAGGAAGGGGCCCCCCAGTAAATTTGTTCTTTTTGAGGGGCCTTTTTAAAGCGAGGATCTGCTGGGGGAAAATTTGGAGCACCAAGCACTCATGTGAAAAAAGGACCCTTTGTTTTCCCCAAGCCTCGGGGCCCGAGGGGAAACTGGGCAAACTGATCATCCTAATTTTCCTCCCCATTTTCCACTCAAATCCGTGCCAACCTTTTTCCCAAAGGGCCCGGGGGACATCGGAACGTCGGGTCCAGGAATACCTAAACCCCACCTCCCAACTCCTTTTGGCACAGTTTCCCCCCCCATAGCCTTGCCCTTGCCTCAATGATCCCACCCTAAGCTGAGGCGCCGCCTTGCACTACCCCCCCGGACCCCGAACAAACCGCCTAATGAAGACCGATAAAAAATTGGGGAAACTGTCCGGCCCCGGATTCAACGGAGAGAAAGGCCCCGTTTCCGAAATTTTTGTGTCCGTCTCCTCTTCTGTCGCTGGGGGGGCCCTGATGTTTCAGAGTGTCCAACAATCTTTCCCAGAACTAAGATCACCACAAGGGTCTTGCTGTAAAGGGGCCCATTGTCCCACTGACCTTTTTTGGTGGCTTCTTAAAAAAATGGAAAGGGATGGTTCGGGAGCTTTTCACCTGCCCCCTCTCCGGTGGCTCAACCCCCCGAGGCCCCGCACCGCTGCTTGTCAGGCCTTTGTGTCACTTTGTATGTGAAAAGGGCTTTGGCACTCTCCCAACAATCGCTGGAGAAAGGGGAGGGGGGAAAATTCCCAAAGTTTTTGCCCACGTCAACAATGAAGGGTTGATGAGGGGGGCCGAGCTGATGCGCAACTCAGCCAGGGGGGAAAACAAGCGGAGTCAAAACGGGGGGGAAAGTGTGAGCTCAGCCCTCGACCCCCCTCAGCAGGCAGAAAGGGCCCCGGGGTAGCGCTTTAGAAATTTCTGGAGACAAGGTTCATGACTTTGTGCCAGGAAAGGGGAAAATGGGGGGCTCCACCCTTTCCGATTAAAGGGCGCCAAAAATTTTTCAAATGTTTTTGCACACCACCTTCCCCGGGGCAAAAGGGTTTTTTGTCCCCCAGAAAGCACTGGGTTCTCGTTGCTTAGAGCCGTCCAAAACCCCCAGCCCTTTGTGTGTTAAAGGGTTTCCTCCAAAACAGATTTTTTTCCCAACAGGGCCTGGTTTCCGGGGGCCGTGATGTTTAACCGGGAGGCCCTTTGGGGGGAAAGAACCCTGAAACCATCCCGGGTTTTAAAAGGGGTTTGCGCCGGGAGCCTGAAGCCCCGTTACCACCAGAGACATCCTCCCAGCCCCCCCCAGTGACTGTCACAGAGATATAGGGGCCCTTTGGGCCCTTTGCTTATATTTCCATGTGTCGGTGGTCAAATAGATTTTTCCCCGGGCACAATGCAGAAAACGCCCCTTTAAAAATTTTTAGATGCCCATTGTGGCTGGCCAGGGCAGGGAAAGGCCCCCGAAATAGAAAACCCCCCCCATTTCTTCCTCCTCGCCCAGTGATGAAGCGCTCGCAAACCCAATTCTGGGGAAAAAAGCCCACGATGGATCCGAAATGTCGTCTTTCATCCCATCAACCAGGGGGCCCCTTGGTCGCCCTGACATTTCTGCATTCAGGGCTGCGGGAAACAACAAGAGGCACTGCAAGGCGTTGCCGACCCCCCGGGTTTTTTGCCGATTGACGGTTTCCCCTTCTCCCCCTCTGAGGGATCATTAGTTTCGGCGTCAAAGCAGACAAAATAATCCTTTTTGGGCCTCTTGATCTTTTAACCCTGCCTTCGGGAACCCCCCAAAACCGGCTTTTTTGTCATAAAAGGGGTCTTCAAAAAATTGGTTTAAATCCCCCATTGGGGGGTACACGATTTGACTTTGGGCTAGTTCGCTTCATTTTGGGAAAGGATGCGGGATGATGAAATTAACCACTAAAGAACTTTTTGGGCAATGCTGTTCTTTTAATTGAGATTTCACAGGGCCCTGCCCCAGCGATAAAAGGGGCCTACGGTCCTGCAATTGACGCCCGGCTGGCATGCGTTTTGTTGCCAGAAAGGGAAGGGCCCCTTTCCTCGTACCTCACCCCCAAATGTCCTAAAACCCCCTCTTTGTTTCGCTTACCACCTGCATTTGGGCTCCAGGGTCAAAAAGGGACAAAATTTTTTAAAAAGGTAGGGAAAGATTTTTTGACAGTTCTTTATTGAAAGAGGGGCAAATAACGCTATTCTTAAATCCCTCTAATTTTTTACAGCCAACTAGGTTTAGAAACTAAAATTTTTTTCTAGCGAATACCTGTGAAATGGGGTTTCTGGGAAGAACCGTAAGAAAAAAATAACAGTTTTCCCTTCCTTCAGTCCCAGGGTTTTTACAACTCCCCAGTCGGACTAGGAATTGATATTTTTCCCAACAAAAATATATACAAAGTGCGCATCTGCACCAAAAAAAGTTCCATGGGCGAAATTAAAATTTATTCAGAAGTTAAAACCGGATGAGAAATTGCGTAATTTGCGCAAGGGAACAATCCGAAAAAACATTTTCCCTGGGAAATTTTTCTATCAAAAATTGCCCGAGGGGGGGGGCTTTTTTTTGAAAAAAAACTAGGGCCGAAACCAGTGCAATACAGCTATTTAAAAATTAATACGGTTTTTTTTTTTAACCCAAAGGGTTTTTTTTTTTCCCAACCTAAAAAATATACCTCCTTGAGGGCCCAAAATTTTGCTGTATTAAATTTAAGTGCAAGGGGGGGCTATGAAAAAAAAACTGGTCCCCCCACCTTTTTTTTTGCACCTATAAATAAAAATTTCGATGACGACAAAATTCCCTTTTTTGAAAATTTAAATTTGCAAGGTGGCTCTAGAATAAAACGGGGGCCCGCCCCCAAAAAAGGTAAAAACCCACCTATTTGAAATGTATAGGGATAAAAAAAGGGGTTTTTTTTTTGCACCAAATAAATCCCCCTTGGGGTTTGAATACAAAATTCCCTATTTTAAAATTTAATTTCCCCAAGGGGGGCTTATGAAAAAAAATTTTGGGTCGCCCCAAAAGTGAAAAAAAAAACCCACCTATTTGAAATGTAAACGGATAAAAAAAAGGCCCTTTTTTTTTGCCCCTTTAAATACATCTGGGGTGACTACAAAATTGCTATATTCAAATTTAAGTTCAAGGTGGTTTCTTTTAAAAAAAACTGGGGGGGCCGCCCCCAAAGGAATAAAAACACCTATTTGACATGTATACGGATAATAAAAGGGGGGTTTTTGCCCCTTTATAGATACACCTCCGGGACCCCCAAAATTGGTGTATTCAAATTTAAGGGGAAAAGGGGCCCTCTATGAACAAAACTGGGGCCGCCCCCAAAGTAAAAAAAAACACCTATTTGAAATGTAAAACAGAAATAAAACCCGTTTTTTGCACCTATAAATACCCCCTGCGGTGACTACAAAATTGCAAAAAAATTCAAATTTAAGGGGCAAGGGGGCTTTTATAAACCCCAAAACGGGGGCCCGTTCCCCAAAAAAGAGAAAAAAACACCTTTTTTAAAAGGGTAGACAGATAATAAAAGGCATTTTTTGCACCTATAAAAAACCCCTGCGGGGCTCCCAAAATTGCTTTTTTTTAAAATTTTAAAGTGAAAGGGTGGCTATATGAAAAAAAACTGGCCGTACCAAAGTAAAAAAAAAAAAAACCCAAATTTAAAATTTCTGTAAAAGGAAATAAAAAAAGGAGTTTTTTGCACCAAAAAAATACACCTCCCGGTGACTACAAAATTGCGTTTTCCCAAATTTTAAGTGTAAGGGGGGCCCTCTATGAAAAAAAACGGGGGCCGCACCAAAGTGAAAAAAAAAAAAATAATTAAATTGTGTACAGAAAAAAAAAAAGTTGAGTTTTGCACCTATCAAATACATTGCAGTTACTAGAAAAGTTTTGTATCCTAAAAAAAAGTTACAGGCTGCCCCAAACATACAACCCAAACTTTTAAATAAAAAAACCCTTGCAATGCATGGTCAAATCACAGTCTGGGCTGCACAATACCCAAACCTCCCTTTCAAAACCCGGGCCTCCCTGCCAGCCGTCTGTCTGTTTTTCCCGCCCCCACCCCTCTCCCCTCCCCCCCCACCCCCCCCCGGTGTACACCCGCTAGATGCTTATTAACATTCTCAGCCAAAGAAAACAAAAAACTGAAAATCTCTAATTCCCTAAGTTCTAATGTTCACAGAAAAAAAGCAATTTTGTCTGTTTAAACCCAAATTTGAACAGTTTCGCGGGAGCTTTTTGTGAGGAGACCAAGCACACGCCCTGCTCTTATTTTATACACAGACACACCCCCTGTTTTCGGAAAAGGAAGGGTGTTCTATGTAAAACGAGGTCATGTGATTTTTCCCCGGGCCCAAACACAAAACCCTTTCACATTTCCCCGTCAGAGTTTGCAAAGCCCAGCTCACCCCGCTCTATTCCCTAACCCGATTTGCTGGCCCCCAAAAAACAGGAAAACCCCTGAAAATGGGGGCATATTAATGATTTTTTCGCAGTTTTAAAACCCAAATTATCGCCGGGGGATCGAAAAAAAACCGATCAACATAAAAAAACCCTGGGCCCATTTCAACCCTTTTTCGGGTAATAATCGCTCAAACCCCTAGTCACCCCCCGCTGGGATTTATATGTGCAAAAAACCCCCATTTTTATCTATACACAAATTTTAATTTTTCCCTGTTTTTTTTCATTTGGGGCCCGCCCATTTTTTTTTCAAAAGGGCCCCCTTTTTACTCACAATAGGAACAGAACTTTTCTAGTCACCGCAGGTTTTATTTATAGGTGCAAAAAAACCAAAGTTTTTTTTATCTATACACAATTTAATTAAGTTTTGTTCACTTTGGCGCAGGCCATTTTTTTTAAAAGACCAAATTTTTTACCCTTTTTTAAACCTACAAAAATTTTTCTAGTAATTGCAGGGGTATTTATAGGTGCAAAAACCACCTATTATTAACAGTACACAATTTAATTCCGTGTTTTTCACTTTTTGGGGAAACCCCAGCTTTTTCCCAAAAAACCCCCTTTGTGCTCACAATAGGATACAGAACTTTTCTTTGTCACCGAGGTTTTATTTATAGGGGGCAGAAACCACGTTTTTAAATATCCAACTAAAAATTTAAATTAAAATTTTGTTCACTTTGGCGCAGCCCAGCTTTGTTCAAAACCCATCCCTTTTACTTATATTTTCCCTACAGAAATTTGGGGAAATAATTGAGGTGTATTTCATAGGTGCAAAAACCCCCTTTTTTTATCCCCTATACATTTTAAAAAAGGTGTTTTTTTTTCTTTGGTGGGCCCCAGTTTTGTTTTTTTAGACCAATTGAACTTAAATTTGAATACAGAAATTTTTTTAGTCCCAAAACCCCCGGGGGGGGGGGGGGGTGTATTTATAGGGGGCAAAAAACCCCCATTTGTTATCCGTATAAATTTTAAATGCGTATTGCAGTGGTTTTGGCCCTAGTTTTTTTTTTTCAAAAAGCCACGTTGTACACAATTCTGATAGGGGAAAAATTTTTTTAAACAAAATGTTTTGTTTGTCATTGCCCGCAAAAAGCGCCCAAATTTTTCCCTCCGTTGGGGAACTTTTTGAATAGTTTTATTGCGCTCTTTTTAATCTCAGTTTTGACCCCAAATTGTATGATAGTTTTTTTGAAAATTTTAATTCCTAGGGCCTTTCTGGGGAGTTGTAAATCCCTGGGACTCAAGGGGAAAAAACACGGGTTTATTTTGTCTTTACGGGTTTTTCCCCCCGCCCCCATTTCACAGGTATTCGCTTAAAAACCCTTTAGTTTCAATCCTAGTTGGGGTGTAAAGGGAAAATTTTAGGGATTTTTAAAAACCGCTGTGATTTGCCGTCTTTTAATAAAAAGACTTTCAAAAAATCTTTTTTATAACCTTCTAAATTTTTATCTTTTGAACATGGGGCAAAATGAGGGGGGGTAAGCGAGCAAAGAGGGGTGTTGGGCATGGAGGAGAGGGATGAGAGAAAATGCTCCTTCCAGTGCCCGGGAACAACACGCATGCCAGCGGGGTCCCTCGGTTGCCCCGGGGCCCCCAAGCCCGTCATCGCTGGGGCAGGGGGCCCCCCGAATCCCGTAACAAAAAACGTCGCCCAAACTGTTCTTTTTAGGGGGCTTTAAAGCAACCTGCATCCAGAGTCTTAACCCCCTCCCCCCTCCCTCCCCCGTCACGGGGGCCCACAATGTCATCATCAGCATCATCAGCATCCGTCCAACAAGAAAAAAAGGGCCCGCCCAAAAGTCAACCCCCTTTTACCCACCACTTGGGGGATAATCCATTTTTGAAGACCTCTTTTTATGACAAAATGTGGGTTTAGGCAGAAGGGAAAGTTTTAAAAAATAAAGAGGGCCCAAAGGGGGAGGGTTTTTTTCTGCTCCCGAAAGCCCAGTTACTTTAAAGCCATCAGAGGAGGAAAAGGAAACCGGGGCAATCGGCAAAAAAACCCCGGGGCGGTCGGCAACGCCTTGCATTGGGTCTTGCTTTTAGCCAGCAGGGTCCTGGATGGGAGAATGTCCCGGACGACCAATTTACCTGTGTTGTAGAGATGATGACGCATTGTGGATCCAACCGGGTCCTTTTTAGCAGAATTTGCTTGCCCAGGGGCTTCATCACTGGGGCGGGAGGAAGGGGATGGGGTAGTGTCGTACGGTTTCCCGGGCCCCAAAAAAGGGAGAGGGGGGGGGTCGCAGGGGAAATCCGCTGAAAATGATATCGCCAGCCACAAAACAGCGGAAAAACACCCACTTTTCTCCCGGGCTTAAAAACCGGCCCCAGTTTTCCCCACAAGGTCCAGGACCTCTCAAAAACCTGGGCCTTTTTTTGAGCAACCCCCTTTATTCAACCCCCGATGTCATAATTTCCCCTTTGCCGGGAAACGCATCAGTAGAGGCAAAATTTTTAGGTGTTTAACCACCACCCAAAATTCTAGCACATGCCGCGAATGCATGAGTTTTAAATTAGGGAAAAATTGGCCAAAAAAGGCCACACCCCTTTCCGGGGTTTTTCCCCCACTGTCCACCCTCTGGGCTCCCCCCTCCCCCTTCCGGGCCCCCACCCAAACGTTTTTCACCTATTCCCCTTTTTCTCCAGAGCATGATAGGGGTCAGCCTCCGCTTCAGCCTCCACCGTCCCCCCGAGTAAACCCCCAGCACCACCCAAAACCCATCCTAACCCCCCTTTTCCTTTTCCCCCGTTTTTACGACCTGCACCCCTGTACAGCGGCCAGTTAGCAGCCCCGCCTTCTGTCCTACCAGGTTTTGGGGGCAGAATAAAACACTTTAAAACCCCAAACCATCCCAAAGCCAAAAACCTTTTAAAGTCGGCATTGCCAGGCTTTTTTGGGCCCTTGGGAAAAGTTTGCCTTTCTGTCTGGTGGACACAGAGGGGGTTTCCCCCACGTAATGGGCCCCTTTTCCCGCCCCCCAAAACCCGAAGCCCAGCAAACATTTTTTTTGCCCCGAAAAGCAGCCCCTGCCCTGGGCCCGTCACGTGGGCAAACTAAAATTTCAAGCGCGTTGTCTGAATATGTGTCCCGGAAAAGGGCCCCCTGACCACCGACACATGGATAAAATAAAAACGGCCAAACCACTATATTCTGTGGGCAAACTCACTGGGTGAGCTGGGGGATGTCTTTGGTGGGGACGGAGGCTCTCAGGTTTTTGGGGGGCATGCTCTTCAAAAACCCCCAGGGATGGGGGGCAGGGTTTTTTTCCCCCCAATTTTCCTTTTGGTGGCAATTTAAGGGGCCCCGAGAAACCCCGGCCGTGTTGAAATTAAATCTGTCTTGGAAAACCGTTTCCCCCCCCAAGGTCAGGAGTGTGGATGGCTCTCCGCAACGGGGACTGAGCCCCGGGGTGGGTGACAAGAACCTTGTGCGAGGGAATTTGGGGTGCGATAAAAAGGTCGAAAAACTGCTGGCCGCCCTTAAGATCGGTAGGCTTGGGCACTCCCCTTTTCCTGGGGACATGTCATGAACCCTTGTCTTTCCCGAAATTTCTAAAGCGGTACCCGGGGCCCGGACTGCCTGTGAGGAAGGCTCCCAGGTCGATTTTTCATTCCGCCCCTTTGCACCCTGCTTCGTCCCGCCGGGGTTTCGTTGCCCGCCCTTTTAGCTCAGCCTCCCCCCTCAAAACCCTTCATTGTTTACAGGGCAACACGCTGGAATTTCCACCCTTCACATGCTCCAGCGATTGTGGCCCGCTGCGCAATGCCCTTTCGCAGTTTCAAATGAAAATTTGGGGTGACAAGCAGCGGTGCGGCCCCGGGGTGTTGAGCCACCGAGAGTGAAGGCAGGTTTAAAGGCTCTGCACCATACTTGTCAGTTTTGAAGAAGCCCCCAAAATTTGGGCAGTGCGGACAATTTCCCTTTGTGGGGCATGAAGGGATTGTGGTGATTTTTAGTTCTGGAACAATGTTGGACACTCAGAAAATCCCGTCCCGCCAGCGAAGGGGGGAGGGAAAAAGGGCACAGTATGGGCACGGAGCCCCTTTTTCTCCTCGAAACCCAAGATCCGAGAGTCACAATTTTTTTTTGGTCCCTTTATTAGGGAGTGGTTCGGGGTCCCGGGCTTGTGCAAAGGGGAGCGCATCAGCTCTCAGGGTCATCATCTCAGGGAAATCCCGGGCTGGGGGGAAGTTGTGCCGGAGGAAACAGAGGGGGGAGGAGGTATTCCCGGGCCCCCGAAAGTTACCCACGTCCCTGCCTTGGACAGGGTTGGCCGAATTTGGGGGGAGGGGAAAGATGGGAAGATCAAATTTGCTAGTGCCCCTCCCACCCCAGGGGCTTGGAAAAAACAAGGCTCCCTCTCTCACATTAGTGGGTTGGATGCTCCATTTCCTCCCCCCATTGGGGTTTGCATTAAGGTCATCAAAATGAACAACAGTTTTTTCCCGGGTGGCCCCCCTTTCTGGATCCCCGAAAACAAAACAAAACTCACACTTCCTTCACCCACCCAAATAGAGGTAAAATGCAGGAAAAAGGAGACCTTGCTGATTGATCAACTGGAGACATCTGTTTCGTCTGCTTCACGTTCTTCAAATGTCACGGGGGAACAAAAGTCAAAAAACAAAAAAAAAAGTGACAGCAGTTTTGAGCGCCCAAATTTCTGCAGCGGCACAGCTCAGCAGCAGGCAATGTGGCAGAAAACCTTAAAGGGGGACCCCTGGCAATTTTTTATTACCCCCCTTTAAACCAAAGCATGTTTAAAGGGAGGGCAAAACTTCGACACACAGAGGGCCGGCCCCTTTAAAATCATGGTGCAACGACTATCTTTCGTCTCAACACCATGTTTTTGGATCGTTCCGGACCCAATTGACTTTCCCGGGGAAAACCAAAATGGATGAATGGCCCGTGATGTTTTTGGCACTAGTGTTTGAGCCGATTACGGGTTGGGCCCTCACATCGGGGCGATGGGCGATAGTCCCCCAAACATCGACAAAAATATTCGATGGTCATGATAGGTTTAATGGGGATGACCATTAAAGGGCTATGGGGAAGGGGACAACACCTTTATTCTTACAAAACCCAAAAAGGGGGAAAAAGCCCGGGAAATTAAAAACCCCCAACAGTCAAATGGATACGTGCCTTCATCTTAGGCATCCCCACTTTTGGTTTTAAAAACCACAGAAAAAAAAAACACACAAACCCTTCACAAACCCCGTCTTGCCCCCACAAAACATGAGCCTTAAAAACCCGATGAAACCCCCAAATTAAAAAATGCCCAGAAGGGAGTAAAATTTGAACCATATTTTATTGAACTGGACATTGAATATCCCTGTCCTGGGAAAGCAGCATGAACCCAAACCTGCATGCCCCCAGATTTAAAAATGCCGGAAAAAGGATCTTTCAACCCCCATTTTTAAATTTTAATGGGGCATAGACTATCCCTGTTGGGGCCCCAGCCCTGAGCCCCCAAACCCCGCTGACCCCAGATTAAAAAGTTGGGCGGAAAAAGGAGTCTTTCAACCACCATTTTTGTTGAATGGACATTGACTTTTACCTGTTCCCCGGGCCAAAAGCATGAGCCCCCCAAAACCCGCCCTGACCCCAGATTAAAAAGTGCCGGAAAAAAAAGGGGTCTTTCAACCCCATTTTTAGTTTACTGGACATTGGGCTTTTTCCTGTCCCGGGGCCCCAGCATGGCCCCAAAACCCGCCCTGACTCCCCGGGTTAAAAAATGCCGGAAAAAAGGGGTCTTTCCCAAACCCCCATATTTTTTTGGGAAAAATGGACATTGACCCATACCGGGCCTGGGAAAAGCATGGGAAAAAACCCCCCCAAAAACCCGCATGACCCAGATTAAAAAGTTGGGCCCGGGAAAAAGGGGTCTTTAACCCCATTTTTGTTTTTAAATGGGGCATATACTGTCCCCGTCCCGGGGAGGGCTTGCCCCCCCGTATGAGGGGCTTTCCCAAATTTAGCTTCCCCTTGGAAAAAATTTTTGGGTTAAAAGCTCCTGTTCCCCCCGGTGGGCCCTTTTTTTTTGCATTCTTTTTTTCATTTTACTCAACGTGCTGGAGAAATTGTCCTGTATCTTTGTTCCTGTCCCTGCTCCCCTTTTTCCTTTTTCCTTGAAAAACCTACATCTGGGGCAAGTTTTCCCCGTACCCTCCCTTGTACAATTTTAGAGGAATTTTTTTACCAGGGTAAATTTTTTACAGCAAGTTTTTTTTGTAGTTTTAATTTCTAGAAAACACATTTTTTAAAAAAAGGAAAGGAAAACCCCCCATGTCTTTGTTTTTTCTTTTTTAATTGGGATTAAATGGGTTTTTCCCCAATACAGGGGTTGCTATTTTGGGTTTAAAGGGTCTTTGCAAAAAAACCCAATTTATTTTTGGGAAAATTTTTTCCCAAAAAAAAAGTGTCCCACCTTTCCTGTTTTTGACAGCCCCCATCACCCTTGGGGCCACTCTTTACAATTGTTAAGAACAAATGTTGGGTTAAAAAACCCAAAATTTTTTTTTTTTAATAGGAAATGTAGTATAGGCATGTCACCGCAAAAAAGCCTCCAAAAATTCAAAAAACATTTAAACCCCTTTAGGGCCCCTTTGGGGCAATTGTGAAGAAACAAATTCTGTTAGAAACCAAAATTTTTTTATAATAGGACCTGTAGTTAAAACGCTTTTCACAAACAAAATGACCCCAAAAATTCCCAAAACATGCCCTTGAGCCACTTTGGGCAATTTTGAAGAACAAATGCCCGTTAAAAACAAATTTTTTTAAATAGGGCCCGTTTGTATAGCTGCATGTCACAGCAAAATGCCCCAAAAATTCAAAAACTGGGCCCCCCTTTAGCCAATTTTGGGCAATTGTGAAGAACAAAAGTCTGTTAGAAACAACCTTTTTTAGAATAGGACCCCCTAGTTTTTGCATTTCAAAGCAGCATACCCCAAAAATTATAAAAATGACTTCTCAAAACCCCTTTTTAAAAATTTTTTGAGGGGAAAAACCACTTATAAGCCAAATTTCTGTTCCAAAAGGAAAATGATTATTTCTGTATCTCACAGCAAAAAAACCCCCAAAAAATTATTAAATTTTACTTTTCAGCCCCCTTTAAAAAATTTTGAGGAGAAAGCCCCTTGAAGGGCCCCATTTCGTTCCCCAAAAGGGCCCTGATTTATGCTGTATCCCCACGCTACATGACCCCCCAAAAAAATTTTAAAAATGGGCTTTCAGCCACTTTAAAAATTTTGAGGGAAATTTCCACTTAAAAGCCACATTTCTGTTCCAAAAAGGGCCCCTAATTTTTTGCTTTATCTCACAGCAACATGACATCAAAAACCCTTGAAAAATGCCCA
>JAODAL010055944.1:0-23609 GCA_025379985.1 Phyllomedusa bahiana | reverse complement strand
GACATTGGGGTTTGTAACTGTCCGGGGCAGCAGCGCCTCTCCCCACCTGACATTGGGGTGTAACTGTCCGGGGGCAGCAGCTCCTCTCACACCTGACATTGGGGTGTAACTGTCCCGGGGCAGCAGCGCCTCTCACAACCTGACATTGGGGTGAAAACTGTCCGGGGCAGCAGCGCCTCTCACCCCTGACATGGGGGTGTAACTGTCCGGGGGCAGCAGCTCCTCTCACACCTGACATTGGGGTGTAACTGTCCGGGGGCCGCAGCGCCTCTCACACCTGACATTGGGTGTAATGTCCCGGGGGCAGCAGCCGCTTCACACCTGATTGGGGTTTGTAACTGCCCGGGGGCGGGCAGTCCTCTCACACCTGACATTAGGGTGTAACTGTCCGGGGCAGC
The DNA here is from genome assembly GCA_025379985.1 of Phyllomedusa bahiana. Lineage (NCBI taxonomy): Eukaryota > Metazoa > Chordata > Amphibia > Anura > Hylidae > Phyllomedusa > Phyllomedusa bahiana. The sequence continues at coordinate 23,211 of JAODAL010055944.1, read as the reverse complement.
AGCCGCCTCTCACACCTGACATTGGGGTGTAACTGTCCGGGGCAGCAGCGCCTCTCACACTGACATTGGGGTGTAACTGTCCGGGGGGCAGCAGGGCCTCTCACACCTGACATTGGGGTGTAACTGTCGGGGGCAGCAGCCCTCTCACACCTGACATTGGGGTGTTACTGCCCGGGGGCAGCAGCTCTCTCACACCTGACATTGGGGTGTAACTGTCCGGGGCGAGCGGCCTCTCACACCTGACATTTGGGTGTAACTTATGGGGGGCAGCAGCCCTCTCAACCTGACATTAGGGTGTAACTGTCCCGGGGCAGCAGCGCCTCTCACACCTGACATTGGGGTGTAACTGTCCGGGGGCAGCAGCGCCCTCCACCTGACATTGGGGTGTAACTGTCAGCGGGCAGCGCGCCTCTCACACTGACATTGGTGTACTGTCCGGGGGCAGCAGCGCCTCTCACACCTGACATTGGGTGAAACTGTCCGGGGCAGCAGCGCCTCTCACACCTGACATTGGGGTGTAACTTCCGGGGCAGCAGCCCTCTCAAAACCTGACATTAGGGTGTAACTGTCCGGGGGCAGCAGCCCTCTCAAAACCTGACATTAGGGTGTAATGTCCGGGGCAGCAGCCTTTTACACCTGACATTGGGGTGAAAACTGTCCGGGGGCAGCAGCCCTCTCACACCTGACATTGGGTGTAACTGTCCGGGGGCACAGCCCTCTCACACCTGAATTGGGGTTGTAACTGTCCGGGGGCAGCAGCTCCCTCTCACACCTGACATTGGGGTGAAATGTCGGGGGCAGCAGCTCCTCTAAACACCTGACTTTGGGTGTAAACTGTCCCGGGCAGCAGCTCCTCTCACACCTGACATTGGGGTGTAACTGTCCGGGGCAGCAGCCTCTCACACTGACATTGGGGTGTAACTGTCCGGGGCCGCGCTCCTCTCACAACCTGACATTGGGTTTTAACTGCCCGGGGGGGCCCAGAGCGCCTCTCACACACTGACATTGGGGTTGTAACTGTCCGGGGGGCAGGCCTCTCACACCTGACATTGGGGTGTAACTGTCCGGGGGCAGCACGCCTCTCACACCTGACATTGGGTGTAACTGTCAGGGGGCAGCAGCGCTCTCACCCCTGACATTAGGGTAACTGTCCGGGGGCAGCAGCGCCTCTCAACCTGACATTGGGGTGTAACAGGTTGGGGGCAGCTGCGCCTCTCACACCTGACATTGGGGGTGTAACTGTCCCGGGGCGCAGCTCCTCTCAAAACCGGGACATTGGGGTGTAACTGTCCGGGGGCAGCAGCTCCTCTCACACTGACATTTGGGTTTGTAACTGGGGGCAGCGCCCTCTCACACCTGAATTGGGGTGTAACGCCCCGGGGGCCCAGCAGCGCTTCACACCTGACATTAGGGTGTAACTGTCCGGGGGCAGCAGCTCCTCTCACACCTGACATTAGGGTGTAACTGTCGGGGGGCAGCAGCTCCTCTCACACCTGACATTGGGGTGTAACTGTCGGGGAAGCAGCCTCTCACACCTGACATTGGGGGTTGTAACTGTCCGGGGGAAAGCAGCTCCTCTCACATCCTGACTTGGGTTGTAACTGTCGGGGGCAGCAGCGCCTCTCACACCTGACATTGGGTTGTAACTGTCCGGGGGCAGCAGCTCCTCTCACACCTGACATTGGGTTAAAAACTGTCGGGGCACAGCGCCTTCTCACACCTGACATTAGGGTGTAACTGCCCGGGGCAGCGGGCGCCTCTCACACCTGACATTGGGTTGTAACTGCCCTGGGGGGCAGCAGCTCCTCTCACACCTGACATTGGGGTGTAACTTTTCCCGGGGGCAGCTGCTCCTGTCAACCGTGACATTGGGTGTAACTGTCCGGGGGCAGCAGCTCCTCTCACACCTGACATTGGGGTGTAACTGTCCTGGGGCAGCAGCGCCTCTCACACCTGACATTGGGGTGTAACTGTCCGGGGGCAGCAGCGCCTCTAACACACACCTGACATTGGGTGTAATGTCCGGGGCAGCAGCTCCTTCACACCTGACTTTAGGGTGTAACGTCGGGGCAAGCAGCCCTCTCACACCTGACATTAGGGTGAAAACTGTCCGGGGAAAGTAGCCCTCTCACACCTGACTTTTGGGGTGTAACTTTTCCGGAGGGCAGCAGCCCCTTTCTCACACCTGACATTTGGTGTAACTGTCCGGGGCAGCAGCGCCTCTCACACCTGACATTAGGGTGTAAACTGTCCGGGGGCGCAGTCTCTCACACCTGACATTGGGGTGTAACTGTCCGGGAGGCAGCAGCGCCTCTCACACCTGACATTGGGTGTAAATGTCCGGGGGCAGCAGGCCCTCTCACACCTGACATTAGGGTGTAACTGTCCAGGGGGAAAGCAGCCCTCTCACACCTGACATTGGGTGAAAATGCCCGGGGGCAGCAGGCCTCCCCACCCTGACATTAGGGTGTAACTGTCCGGGGGCAGCAGCCGCCTCTCACACCTGACATTGGGTGGTGTAACCGCCGGGGAGCAGCAGCCTCTCACACCTGACATTGGGTGTAACTGTCCCGGGGCGCAGCGGCCTCTAAACACCTGACATTGGGTGTTAACTGTCCGGGGGCAGCAGTCCTCTCACACCAACTGCATTGGGTGTAACTGTCCGGGGAGCAAGCACCCCTCCTCACCCACCCCTGACATTAGGGTGTAACTGTCCGGGGCAGCAGCGCCTCTCACACCTGACATTAGGGTGAAAACTGTCCGGGGGGCAGCAGCGCCTCTACCCCACCTGACATTAGGGTTGTAACCCTGTCCGGGGGCACCCAGCGCCTCTCACTCCTGACATTTGGGTGTACCTGCCCGGGGGCAGCAGCGCCTCTCACACCTGACATTGGGGTGTAACTGTCCCGGGGCAGCAGCGCCTCTCACACCGACATTAGGGTGGTAAACTGTCCGGGGGCAAGCAGCGCACTCTCACACCCTGACATTGGGGTGTAACTGTCAGGGGCAGCAGCGCCCTCTCACACCTGACATTGGGTGTAACATGTCCGGGGGCAGCAGCGCCCTTCAAACTGACATTGGGGTAGTAATGTCCGGGGGCAGCAGAGCCTTCTCACTGACTTTGGGGGGTTTGAAAACTGTCCGGGGCAGCAGCGCCTCTAAACACCTGACATTAGGGTGTAATTGTCCGGGGGCAGCAGCGCCTCTCACACCTGACATTGGGGTGTAACTGTCCTGGGGCATCAGCGCCTCTCTCACACCTGACATTGGGTGTAACTGTCCGGGGGCGCAGCCTCTCAACTGACATTGGGGTGTAACTGTCCGGGGGCAGCAGACCTTCTCACACTGACATTGGGGTGTAACTGTCGGGGGCCAGCAAGCCTTCACACCTGACATTAGGGGTGTAACTGTCCGGGGGCAGCACCCTCCTCTCACACCTGACAATTGGGTGTAACTGTCCGGGGGCAGCAGCGCCTCTCACACCTGACATTGGGTGTAAACTGTCCGGGGCAGCGCTCCTCTCACACTGACATTAGGGTTGTAACTGTCCGGGGGAAAGCAGCGCCTCTCACACCTGACATTGGGGTGTAAACTGTCCGGGGCAGCAGCGCCTCTCAAAACCCTGACATTGGGGTGTAAACTGTCGGGGGAAGCAGCGCCTCTCACACCTGACATTAGGGTGTAACTGTCCGGGGGCAGCAGCTCCTCTCACACCTGACATTAGGGTGTAACTGTCCCGGGGCAGCAGCTCCTCTCACACCTGACTTTTGGGTGTAACTGTCCGGGGGCAGCAGCGCCTCTCACCCCTAAACATTGGGGTGTAACTGTCGGGGGCAGCAGTCCTCTCACCCTTTGACATTGGGGTGTAACTGTCGGGGGCAGCAGCCCTCTAACACCTGACTTTTGGGGTTTGTAACTGTCCGGGGGGCACCCAGCTCCTTCACACCTGACATTGGGGTGTAACGTCCGGGGGGCAGCGCCTCTCACACCTGACATTGGGGTGTAACTGTCCGGGGGCAGCAGCACCTCTCACACCTGACTTGGGGTGTAACTGTCCGGGCCGGGGCAAGCAGCCCTCTCACACCTGACATTGGGTGTAACTGTCCGGGGGCCAGCAGTCCTCACACCTGAAATTGGGTGTAACTGTCCGGGGGCAGCAGCTCCTCTCACCCCTTTGACATTGGGGTGTAAACTGTCCGGGGCGCAGGCCTCTCACACCTGACTTTTGGGTGTAACTGTTGGGGGCAGCAGCGCCCTTCACACCTACCTTTTGGGATGTAACTGTCCGGGCGGGCCCAGCAGCGCCTTCACACCTGACATTGGGGTGAACTGTCCGGGGCAGCAGGCGCCTCTCACACCTGACATTAGGGTGTAACTGTCGGGGGCCAGCAGCTCTCTCAAAACCCTGACATTAGGGTGTAATTTGTCCGGGCAGCAGCCCTCTACACCTGACATTAGGGTGTAACCGGCCCGGGGGCAGCAGCGCCTCTCACACCTGACATTGGGGTGTAACTGTCCGGGGCAGCAGCGCCCTTCAACCTGACATTAGGGTGTAACTGTCCCGGGGGCAGCAGCTCCTCTCACACCTGACTTTAGGGTGTAACTGTCCGGGGGCAGCAGCCCTCTCCCCACCGACTTTAGGGTGTAATTTGTCCGGGGCAGCAGCGCCTCTCACACCTTGACATTAGGGTTTTAACTGCCCGGGGGACAGCCCCTCTAACCCTGACATTGGGGTGTAACTGTCCGGGGGCAGCAGCGCCTCTCACCCCGGGACATTAGGGTGTAACTGTCCGGGGCAGCAGCCCTCTCACACCTGACATTGGGGTGTAACTGCCCCGGGGGCAGCAGCGCCTCTCACACCTGAAAATTAGGGTGTAACTGTCCGGGGGCAGCAGCGCCCTCACCCGACATTAGGGATGTAATGTCCGGGGGCAGCAGCCCTCTCACACCTGACATTGGGGGTGTAACTGTCCGGGGCAAGCAGCTCCTCTCACACCTGACATTAGGGGTGTAACTGCCGGGGGCAGCAGCCCTCTCACCCTGACATTGGGTGGTAACTGGCCGGGGGCAGCAGCCCTCTCACACCTGACATTGGGGTGTAACTGTCCGGGGGCAGCAGCGCCTTCACACCTGACATTAGGGTTGTAACTTTTCGGGGGCAGCAGCCCCTTTCTCACCCTGACATTAGGGGTTGTAAATGTCCGGGGGCAGCAGGCCTCTCACACCTGCATTGGGGTGTAACTGTCCGGGGGGCAGCAGCCCCTCTCACACCTGACATTGGGTGAAAATTTTCCGGGGCGCAGCAGTCCTCTCACACCTGACATTGGGGTGTAACTTCGGGGCCGCACCCGCCTCTCACACCTGACATTTGGGTGGGTAACGGGTCACGGGGGCTAGCAGCGACTCTCAACCCTGAATTTAGGGTGAAACTGTCGGGGCGCAACAACGCCTCCTTCACCCCTGACATTGGGTGTAACTGTCCGGGGCGAAGCTCCTCTCACTCACCTGACAATTGGGGTTGTAACTGTCCGGGGAGAGCGAGCGCCTCTCACACTGACATTGGGTGTAAACTGTCCGGGGGCAGCGGCGCCTCTCACACCTGACATTGGGGTGTAACTGTCCGGGGGCAGCAGCGCCTCTCACACCTGACATTGGGGTGTAACTGTCCCGGGGCAGCAGCGCCTCTCACACCTGACATTCGTGTGTAACTGTCCCGGGGCAGCAGCGCCTCTCAACACTGACATTGGGTGTAAACTGTCCCGGGGATGCAGCAGCCTCTCACACCTGACATTAGGGTGTAACTGTCCGGGCGCAGCAGCTCCTCTCACACCTGACATTGGGGTGTAACTGTCCGGGGGCAGCAGCGCCTCTCACCCACACCTGACATTAGGGTGTAACTGTCCGGGGGCAGCAGCGCCTCTCACACCTGACATTGGGGTGTAACTGTCGGGGGGCAGCGCTCTCACACCTGACATTGGGTGTTAACTGGTCCGGGGGCAGCGCGCCTCTCACCACACCTGACATTGGGTGTAACTGTCTGGGGGCAGCAGCGCCTCTACACCTGACATTGGGGTGTTAACTGTCCGGGGCAGCAGCGCCTCTCACACCTGACATTAGGGTGTAACTGTCCCGGGGCAGCAGCGCCTCTCACACCTGACATTGGGTGTAACTGTCCGGGGGCAGCAGCTCCTCTCACACCTGACATTGGGGTGTAACTGTCCGGGGGCAGCAGCGCCTCTCACACCTGACATGAGGGTGTAACTTTCCCGGGGCAGCAGCGCCTCTCACACCTGACATTGGGTGTAAACTGTCCGGGGGGCAGCAGCGCCTCTCACACCTGACATTGGGGTGTAACAGTCCCGGGGCAGCAGCGCCTCTCACACCTGACATTGGGGTGTAACTGTCCGGGGGCAGCAGCGCCTCGAACACCTGACATTGGGGTGTAACAGTCCCGGGGCAGGCCAGCAACGCCCCTACCCTACACACCTGACATTAGGGTGTAACTGTCTGGGGCAGCAGCGCCTCCTCACCCTGACATTAGGGTGTAACTGTCTGGGGCAGCAGCGCCTCTCACCACTGACATTGGGGTGTAACTGTCCGGGGCAGCAGCGCCTCTCACACCTGACATTGGGGTGTAACTGTCCGGGGGCAGCAGCGCCTCTCACACCTGACATTGGGTGTAACTGTCCGGGGGCAGCAGCGCCTCTCACACCTGACATTGGGGTGTAACTGTCCGGGGCAGCAGCTCCGCTCACACCTGACATTAGGGTGTAACAGTACGGGGGCAGAAGCGCCTCTCACACCTCACCTTGGGGGGTAACTGTCCGGGCGGGCGCAGCTGCCTCTCAACACCTGACATTAGGGTGTAACTGTCCGGGGGCAGCAGCGCCTCTCACAACCTGACATTGAGGGTGTAACTGTCCGGAGGGCAGCAGCTCCCTCCACACCTGATCATTAGGGTGCAACTATCTGGGGGCAGCAGCGCCTCTCACACCTGACATTGGGGTGTAACTGTCCGGGGCAGCAGCGCTCTCACACCTGACATTGGGGTGTAATGTCCGGGGGCAGCAGTGCCTCTCACACCTGACATTGGGATGTAACTGTCCCGGGCAGCGAGCTCCTTCACACCTGACATTGGGGTGTAACTGTCCGGGGGCAGCAGCCCTCTCACACCTGACATTGGGGATGTAACTGTCCGGGGGGCAGCGAGCTCCTCTCACACCTGACATTCGGGTGTAACTGTCCGGGGGCAGCAGCGCCTCTCACACCTGACATTGGGGTGTAACTGTCCGGGGGCAGCAGCGCCTCTCACACCTGACATTTGGGTGTAACTGTCCGGGGGCAGCAGCTCCTCTCACACCTGACATTGGGGTGTAACTGTCCGGGGGCAGCAGCTCCTCTCACACCTGACATTAGGGTGTAACTGTCCGGGGGCAGCAGCTCCTCTCACACCTGACATTAGGGTGTGAACTGTCGGGGGCAGCAAGCGCCTCTCACCCACTGACATTGGGGTGTAACTGTCCGGGGCAGCAGCTCCTTCACACCTGACATTGGGTGTAAACTGTCCGGGGGCAGCAGCGCTCTCACACTGACATTAGGGGTGTAACTGTCCGGGGGCAGCAGCGCCTCTCACACCTGCATTGGGGTGTAACTGTCGGGGGCGGCAGCTACGCTCTCTCACACTGACATTGGGGTGTAATGTCCGGGGGAGCAGCAGCGCCTCTCACACTGACATTGGGTGTAACTGTCCCGGGCCAGCAGCTCCTCTCACACCTGACTTTATGGTGTAACTGTCGGGGCAGCAGCGCTCTCACACCACATTGGGACGTTTGGTGCTAACCTGTACGGGTAGGGCAGCAGCGCCTCTCACACCTGACATTAGGGTGTAACTGTCCGGGGGCAGCAGCGCCTCTCACACCTGACATTAGGGTGTAACTGTCCGGGGGCAAGCAGCCTCTCAACACTGACATTAGGGTGTAACTGTCCGGGGGCAGCAGCGCCTCTCACCCACACCTGACATTAGGGTGTAACTGTCCCGGGCCAGCAGCTCCTCTCACACCTGACTTTATGGTGTAACTGTCGGGGCAGCAGCTCCTCTCACACCTGACATTAGGGTGTAACTGTCCGGGGGCAGCAGCTCTCTCAATACATTGGTTACTGTCTGGCCGCAGCCCTCACACCTGACATTAGGGTGTAACTGTCCCGGGGCAGCAGCGCCACACAAACCTGACAGAGTGGTGTAACTGTCCCTGGGCAGCATCGCCTCTCACACCTGACATTGGGGTGTAACAGTCCCAGGGCAGCAGCGCCTCTCACACCTGACATTGGGGTGTAACTGTCCCGGGGCAGCAGCTCCTCTCACACCTGACATTAGGGTGTAACTGTCCGGGGGCAGCAGCGCCTCTCACACCTGACATTGGGGTGTAACTGTCCGGGGGCAGCAGCTCCTCTCACACCTGACATTGGGGTGTAACTGTCCGGGGGCAGCAGCGCCTCTCACACCTGACATTAGGGTGTAACTGTCCGGGGGCAGCAGCGCCTCTCACACCTGACATTAGGGTGTAACTGTCCGGGGGCAGCAGCGCCTCTCACACCTGACATTGGGGTGTAACTGTCCGGGGGCAGCAGCGCCTCTCACACCTGACAGTAGGGTGTAACTGTCGGGGGCAGAGCGCCTCTCACACCTGACATTAGTGTGTAACTGTCCGGGGGGCAGCAGCGCCTCTCACACCTGACATTAGGGTGTAACTGTCTGGGGGGCAGCAGCGCCTCTCACACCTGACATTAGGGTGTAACTGTCCGGGGGGCAGCAGCGCCTCTCACACCTGACATTAGGGTGTAACTGTCCGGGGGCAGCAGCTCCTCTCACACCTGACATTAGGGTGTAACTGTCCGGGGGCAGCAGCTCCTCTCACACCTGACATTGGGGTGTAACTGTCCGGGGCAGCAGCGCCTCTCACACCTGACATAGGGGTGTAACTGTCCCGGGGCAGCAGCCCTCTCAAAACCTGACTTTGGGGGGTGTAACTGTCCGGGGGCAGCAGCTCCTCTCACACCTGACATTGGGTGTAACTGTCTGGGGGCAGCAGCTCCTCTCACACCTGACATTGGGTTGTAACTGTCCGGGGGCAGCAGCGCCTCTCACACCTGACATTAGGGTGTAACTGTCCGGGGGCAGCAGCGCCTCTCACACCTGACATTGGGGTGTAACTGTCCGGGGGCAGCAGCTCCTCTCACACCTGACATTGGGGTGTAACTGTCCGGGGGCAGCAGCTCCTCTCACACCTGACATTAGGGTGTAACTGTCCCGGGGCAGCAGCTCCTCTCACACCTGACATTGGGGTGTAACTGTCCGGGGGCAGCAGCGCCTCTCACACCTGACATTGGGGTGTAACTGTCCGGGGGCAGCAGCTCCTCTCACACCTGACATTAGGGTGTAACTGTCCCGGGGCAGCAGCTCCTCTCACACCTGACATTAGGGTGTAACTGTCCCGGGCGCAGCAGCGCCTCTCACAACCTGACATTGGGTGTAACTGTCCGGGGGCAAGCAGCCCTCTCACACCTGACATTGGGGTGTAACTGTCCGGGGCAGCAGCGCCTCTCACACCTGACATTAGGGTGTAACTGTCCGGGGGCAGCAGCGCCTCTCACACCTGACATTGGGGTGTAACTGTCCGGGGGCAGCAGCGCCTCTCACACCTGACATTAGGGTGTAACTGTCCGGGGGCAGCAGCGCCTCTCACACCTGACATTGGGGTGTAACTGTCCGGGGGCAGCAGCGCCTCTCACACCTGACATTAGGGTGTAACTGTCCGGGGGGCTGCGGCGCCACTCCCACCTGACATTTGGGTGTAACTGTCCGGGGCAGCAGCGCCTCTCACACCTGACATTAGGGTGTAACTGTCCGGGGGCAGCAGCGCCTCTCACACCTGACATTAGGGTGTAACGTCGGCAGCCCTACACTGACTTGGTGAACTGTCCGGGGCAGCGCGCCTCTCACACTGACATTGGGTGTAACTGTCCGGGGCAGCACTACCACACCTGACATTGGGTGTAACTGCCGGGCGAGCCTCTCACACCTGACATTAGGGTAAGTCCAGGCGAGCGCCTCTCAACCTACATAGGTGTAACTGTCGGGGCAGCAGCGCTCTCACACATGACATTGGTGTAACTGTCCGGGGCAGAGCCCTCAATAATTGGGTGTAACTGCCGGGGCAGCAGCCCTCTCACACCTGACTTTGGGGTGTACTGTCGGGCAGCCGCCTCTCAACTGACATTAGGGTGTAAGTCCGGGGGCACCCCCTACCCTGCATAGGTTAACGTCGGGCGCACGCCTCTCACATGACATTGGGTGAACTGCCGGGCGCAGCCCTCTCACACCGACATTGGTTACTTCCGGGCAGCAGCGCCTCTCACCTAATTGGGTTACGTCGGGCGCAGCCCTCTACACCTGAATTGGGGTAACTGTCCGGGCAGCAGCTCTCACACTGAATTGGGTGTAATGTCCGGGGCAGCAGCCCTCACACCTGAATTGGTTTAACTTCCGGGCAGCACGCCTCCACACTACATGGGGTGTAACTGCGGGGCAGCAGCCTCTCCACCGACTGGGTAACTGTCGGGGCAGCAGCGCCCCACACCTGACATTGGTGTAATCGGGGGCAGCGCTCCTCTCAACCGAATTAGGGTGTAAACTGCCCGGGCCAGCGCCTCTCACACTGACATTGGGTGTAACTGTCGGGGGCAGACCCTCCACCTGACTTGGTGTAACTGTCCGGGCAGCGCCTTCACACCTGACATTGGGTTAACTGTCCGGGGCAGCAGCCTCTCACACCTGACATGGGGTAAAAGTCGGGAGCAGCGCCTCTCACACCTGAATGGTGTAACTGGGCAGCAGCCCTCTCACACCTACTTAGGGTGTAACTTCGGGGCCAGCCTCCAACCTACATGGGTGTAACTGTCGGGCGCAGCGCCTCTCACACTACATTGGGTTAACTGTCCGGGGGCGCAGCCTCTCACCTGAATTGGGTTAACTGTCGGGGCACAGCCCTCTCACCGACATTGGGTTAACTGTCCGGGGCAGCGCGCCTTCACAAGACTTGGTAATGTCGTGCGCACCCTCTCACACATGATTGGGTTAAGTCCGGGGAGCAGCTCCTACACCGACATTTGAACTTGCAGCGCCCTCTCACCTGACTTGGGGGTAACGTCGGGGGCAGCGCTCTCACACCTACATGGGTGTACTGTCGGGGCAGCAGCCTCTCACACTGACATGGGTGTAACTTCCGGGGCACAGCGCCTCTCCACTGACTTAGGGTGACTGTCGGGGCACAGCGCTCCACCTGCATTGGGTGTAACGCCCGGGGCGCAACGCCCACACCTGACATTGGGTGTAACTGTCGGGGCAGCAGCTCTCACACCTGACATTGGGTGTAACTGTCCGGGGGCAGCAGCTCCTCTCAACCTGACATTGGGGTAACGTCCGGGGAGCAGCTCCTCTCACACTGACATTGGTGTAACTGTCCGGGCGACAATGGTCTTCCACCCTTCCCCATTGGGGTGTAACTGGGGGCAGCGCCTCTCACATGACTAGGTAATTCCGGGCAGAGCTCCTCTCACACCGACTTAGGGTACTGTCCGGGGCAGCATCCTAAACCTACATTGGTGTAACTGTCGGGCACAGCCCTCTCACACCTGACATTAGGGTGTAACTGTCCGGGGCAGCAGCGCCTCACACTGACATTGGGTGTAACTGTCCGGGGCGCAGCCCTCACACCGACATTGGGTGTAATGTCCGGGGGCAGCACCTCTCACACCTACTAGGTTAACTGTCCGGGGGCAGCAGCCCTTCACCACTGAATGGGGGTTCCCAATGGGTACGGGGCAGAGCGCCTCCAAACTGACATTGGGTGACTGTCCGGGCAGCAGCCCTCTCACACCTGACATTGGGTGTAACTGTCGGGCAGCAGGCCTCTCACACCGACATGGTGTAACTTCCGGGGCAGCGCGCCTCTCACACTGATTGGGTGTAACTGCCGGGGCGAGGCCTTCCCTGACATTGGGTGAACTGTCGGGGCAGCAGCGCTCTCACATGACATTGGGTGTAACTGTCGGGGCAGCAGTCCTTCACACCTGACATGGGTGAAATTCCGGGGGCAGCAGCCTCTCAACCGCATTAGGTGTAACTGCGGGGCAGAGCGCCTCTCACCCTGACATTAGGGTGACTGCCCGGGCAGCAGCGCCTCTACCCTGACATTAGGGTGTAACTGTCCGGGGGCAGCACGCCTCTCACCCTGACATTAGGGTGTAATGTCCGGGCAGCAGCTCCTCTCACACCTGACTTGGGTGTAACTGTCGGGGCAGCAGCGCTCTCACACCTGCATTAGGGTGTAACTGTGGGGCAGCACCCTCTCACACGACATTGGGTAACTGTCCGGGGCCACGCCTCTCACACTGACATGGGTTAACTGTCGGGCAGCGTCCCAACCTGACATTGGGTGTAACTGTCCGGGGGCAGCAGCCTCTCACCCCTGACATTGGGTTAACTGTCGGGGCACACGCCTCTCACACGACATTGGTAAACTGTCCGGGCAGCACTCCTCTCACACTGACATAGGGTGTACGTCCGGGCGCAGCCCTCACCTCATTGGGTAACTTCCGGGGCAGCACGCCTCTCACACCTGAATTGGTTAACTGTCGGGGCAGCAGGCCCTAACTGACATTAGGGTGAACTGTCGGGGCAGCAGGCCTCTCAACCCTGACATGGGTGTAACTTCTGGGGCAGCAGCGCCTCTCACACCGACATTGGGTGTAACGCCGGGCAGCAGCTCCTCTCACACCTGACTTGGGGTACTGTCCGGGGCAGCATCGCTCACACCTGACATTGGGTGTACTGTCCCGGGCAGCAGCCCTCTCACACCTGACATTGGGGTGTAATGTCGGGGGCAGCAGCCCTCTCAACTGAAAGGGTGTAACTGTCCGGCAGCAGCGCCCTCACACCTACTTGGGTGTAACTGCCGGGGGCAGCCCTCTCACACCTGACATTGGGGTGTACTGTCCGGGGCAGCAGCGCCTCTCACACCTGACATTGGGGTTAAAGCAGCGCCTTCACACTACAACCACACCTACATGGTTAACGGGTGGGCAGACCTCACACCGAATTGTAACTTGCAGCGCCCTCCACTACATGGGTGTAACGTCGGGGGGCGGCCTCTCACACTACATGTGTACCGGACAGCTCCTCCACCTGACATTGGTGTACTCGGGAGCGCCCTCTCACACCTGACATGGGGTAACTGTGGGGAGCGCCCTCACACCCTGACTTGGGTGTACTTCGGAGCCGCCTCTCACACCTACATTGTAATTCCGGCGCGTCTCTCAACCTACATTGGGAACTGCGGGCCTCCTTCACATGACTTGGTGTAACTGTCCGGGGCAGCAGCCTTCACACCTCATTGTAACTTCCGCAGCACCCTCTCACCTACAATGTACTCGGGGCACGCTCTCACCCGATTGGGGAACTGTCCGGGGGCACACCCTCCACACCTGAATTGGGGTAACTGCGGGCAGCAGCGCTCTCACACCTGACATTGGGAATTCCGTGGCAGCAGCGCTCTCACACCGCATAGGGTTAACTGCCGGGCGCAGCCTCTCACCTGATGGTGTACGTCGGGGCAGACCCCTCCACACTAATTGGTGTAACTGTCCGGCAGCACGCCCCCCCTCTAGGTTAACGTCGGGCAGCAGCGCCTCCACCGACTTGGGTAACGTCCGTGCACCTCCCTCACACCGCATGGGTGTAACGTCGGAGCAGCCTCTACACCACATTGGTGTAACTTGGGCAACCTCTCACACTAATTGGGGAACTGTCCGGGGCCACCCTCCACCTATTGTGTAACTGCGGGGGCAGCAGCGCTCTCAACCTGAATTGGTAACGTCGGGGGCAAGCGCCTCACCTGATTGGGTGTAACTGTCCGGGGAGCCGCCTCTCACGATTGGTTAACGCGGGCACACGCTCCACCCTACATTGGGTGTAACTTGGGCAGCACCCTCACACTACATGGGTAAACGTCGGGGCAGCAGCTCCTCTCACCGCATTGGTTACGGCAGCACGCTCTCACCTAATTTGGGTGTAATTCCGCCACGCCTCTACACTAATTGGTGAACTTCCGGGGGCGCGCCCTCTCACCCTGACTTGGGTACTGTCCGGGCAGCAGCCCCACATACTGGTTAACTGGGGGCAGCAGCCTTACCATCATTGGTGTAACGTCCGGGGGCGCAGCGCCTCTCACACTACATGTGTAACCGGCAGCACCCTCCCCCTGACATGGATAACGTCGGGGCACAGGCTCTCCAACCTACTTGGGTGTAACTGTCCGGGGCACGCCTCTCCACTCATTAGGTAACGTGGGCAGAGCCCTTCCCCTCTGGGTGAACTTGCAGCTCCCCCCACTGCTTGTGTAACTCGGGCACAGCCCTCTCACACTGAAATGGTTAATTCCGGCAGCAGCCCTCACACCTACATGGGTTAACTCCGGGGGCGCACGCCTCACTGAATTGGGGTGTAACTGTCCGGCACGCCTCTCACACCGACATTAGGGTGTAATGTCGGCGCGCCCTCTCACCTGACATTGGGTTAATTCCGGGCGCGCCCTTCACACCTGACTTGGGGTATGTCCGGGCAGCAGCGCCTCTCAACCTGAATTGGGTTAATGCCGGGGCACAGCCCCACACGACATTGGTGAACTGTCCGGCAGCACCCTCTCACACCTGACTGGGTAACTGTCGGGCAGCAGCGCCTTCACACCTGACATTGGTGTAATCCGGGCAGCGGCCTCACACTGACATTGGGTGTAAGTCGGGCAGCAGCCCTCTACACGACATAGGGTGTAACTTCGGGGCAGAGCCCTTCACACTGACTTGGTTTAATGTCGGGCAGCGCACTTCACACCTGACATGGTGTAACGTCCGGCACGCCCTCTCAACTCATGGTGTAAATGTCGGCGCACCCTCTCAATCAAATTGGTGAATGTCGGGGGCAGCACTCTCACCGATTGGTTAACTTCGGGGCCACCCTCACACTCATTGGGTGACTGCCGGGGGCGCAGGCCTCTCACACCTGACATGGGTGTAACTTCCGCAGCGCCTCTCACAACCTGACTTGGGTGTAATTCGGGCAGCAGCCCCTCACCCTATTGGGTTAACTGTCCGCGCAGCCCTCTCACACTGACATGGGTGAACGTCCGGCAGAGCTCTCACCTACATGGGTTAAGTCGGGGCAGCCTCTCACCCGACATTGTGTAACTTCGGGCACACTCCTCTCACACCGACATTGGTGTAACGTCCGGGGCGCAGCTCTCACACCGACATTGGGAACGTCGGGGAGCACCTCTCACCTGACATTGGTGTAACTGTCGGGCAGCAGCGCCTCTCCACCTGACATTGGTGTACTGTCCGGGGGCAGCAGCGCCTCTCACACCTGACATTGGGTGTAACTGCCGGGGCAGCAGCGCCTCTCACCCTGATTGGGTGTAACTGTCCGGGGCAGCAGCCCTCTCACACCTGACATTGGGAGCTACTGCGGGCTGCAGGCCTCTCCACACCTGACATGGGGTGTAACTGTCCGGGGCAGCAGCCCTCTCACAGACATTGGGTTTTGTCGGGAGCAGCGCCTCCAACCTGTTAAGGTGAACGCGGGCCCCCCTCAATTAATTGGGGTAACTGTGGGGGCCCCACCCACCGACTTGGGTTAATCCGGGAAGCGCGCCTCTCACACTGAAAAGGTGAAGCCCGGGGCCCCCAAGCGGGAGGGGCGCATCTCACACGCTTGGGTGTAACTGTCGGGGCACACCTCACACCTGATTGGGTGTAAAGTCCGGGGAGCGCTCTCACACCTGATTAAGGGAACTTCCCGGGGAGCGGGCCCCCACTACATGGGTTAACTGTCGGGGCGCAGCGCCTAAACACCTGCATTGGTTAACGTCCGGGGCGCAGCCTCTCACACGAATTGGTGTATTGTGGGGCGCAGCCTCTCACACCTCATGGGTTTAACTGTCCGGCAACCCCAACCTGAATGGGGAACTCCCGGGGAGCGGCCCCCTACATTGGGTTTGTCCGGGGCAGCAGGCCCTCTCAACCTGACATTGGTGAAGTCGGGGCAGCCCTCTACCCTACATGGGTAAGTCGGGGCAGAGCCTTAAACCCTGAATTTGACTCCGGGCCAGTTCCTCAAAATTTTATAACTGTGGGGACGCGCCCACACCTCATGGGTTTAAGCGGGACAAGGCCTCCAACCGCATTGGGTGTAATTCGGGCGCAGCCCTCTCAACCTGACATGGGTGAAGCTGGGGGCACCGCCTCTCACACCTCATTAGGGTTAATGCGGGGCGGCCCTCTACCTGAATTGGGTGTAACGCGGGCAGCAGGCCACACCTACATTGGTTAACTCGGGGGCAGCAGCCTCTACCCCCTTTTACATTGGGTATTTCCGGGGCACGCCCCTACACAATTGGGGTTAACTTCCGGGCCCACCGCTTCTCACAACTGGTTAACTTCCGCACCCTTTAACCGCAGTTTACAGCTTGGACCCTTCCAACCTGACTTAGGTAATGTCCGGGCAGGCCTCTAACCGACATTGGGTGTAATTCGGGGGCAGCAGCCTCTCACACTGAATTGGTTAAATTCGGGGCAGCACGCTCTATGAATTTGGGAACTCCGGGATCCCACACGCTTGGGTTAATGTGGGGCCGTCTCCACCAATTGGTTAATCCGGGCGCGCCTTCACCCAATTGTAACGTGGGCGCACCTCTCACACGTTGGGTGTAATGTCCGGGAGCAGCTCTACCCGACATTGGGGTGTAACTGTCCGGGCAGAGCCCTCCACCTGACTTGGTGTAATTCCGGGCGCAGGTCCTTAACGCTAGGTTAATGTGGGGGCGCGGCGCCTCACACCGACAGGGTTAACTGTGGGGCAGCCCTCAACCTACTTTGGTGAAAATTTGGGGAAGCCTCTCCACCTACATTAGGGTTAACTGTCGGGGGCGCATCCCCCTCAATAAATTGGGTAACGCGGGGACTCCCACACCTCATTCGGGTACGTGGGGGCCCTCCCAACTAAATTTGGGTTAACTTTGGGGGCCCTCTCCCAACCTACATTTTAAATGCCCGGGGCAGCCGCCTCTCCACTGTAGGGGACGCCCAGCAGGTTAACCCGCAGGGTTAACTGTGGGGGGAACTCCCACCTACATAGGGTACTGCCCGGGGCAGAGCCCCTCACCTGACTTGGTGTAACTGTCCGGGGCAGCACCTCTCACACTGACATTGGTGAACGTCGGGGCAGCACCTCCCCACACCTGAATTGGGTAACGTGGGGGCGCACCCTTACCCCTGACATGGGGTTAACTGCCCGGGGGCACCGCCTCCACACGACATTGGGGTTCGGGGCGGCCACCTCTCCCTGCGGGGTAACTGCGGGGAAGCCTACACTACATTGGTGAACTTCGGGGCAGACCTCTCACACCACATGGGTTAACTTGGCGCGGCTCTCACACTGAATTAGGGTTAACTGTCCGGGGCAGCAGCCTCTACACCTGACATTGGGTGTAAGCGGGGGAAGCGCGCTCCACACCTGACATGGGTGTAACGCCGGGGCGCACCCCTCACACCTGACATTGGGTGAACTGCCCGGGCGAGCGTCTCAACTGATGGGTGTACTGCCCCGGGGCACCCTCCCACCTGAATTGGGTGTAATTGGGGAGCCCCTACATAATGGGGGCCCCGGGGAAGGGCCCCACCCTTTAAATTTGGGTACGCCGGGAGAGCCTTCAACTGAATTGGTGAACTGCGGGGCACACCCCACACTGAAAAATTTGTAATGCCCGGGCAGCACCTTCAACCTGAATTGTTACTTTTGGGGCAGCCCCCTTCACACCGACATTGGTGTACTGTCGGGGGCGCGCTCCTAATGTTGGGGAACTTCGGGCAGGCTCCCCCCTACAAGGGAAATGTCCGGGGCCCCTCCACACCTGACATGGGTGTAACGTGGGGCACACCCTCTCACATGACTTGGGTAATGCCGGGCACAGCCTTACACTGATTGGGGAACTGTCCGGGCAAGCCCTCCACACTGACATGGGTAAAAAGTCGGGGCAGCAGCCTTCACACCGAAATGGGGAACTGTGGGAAGGGCCCCAACTACAGGGGTTAAAGTCGGGGCAGCAGCCCTCTCACCCCTGACTTTTGGTGTAATTCCGGGGCAGCCGCTCTACACCTGAATAGGTGTAATAGGGGCAGCAGCCCACACTACATTGGGTGTATGTCGGGGCCCAGCTCCTCTCCATGAATTGGGTGTAACTGTCGGGGAGCATTCTCAACCTACATAGGGTGTAACGTGGGGCAGCCCCTCCACACGAATTGGTTAACTGCGGGCGAGCCCACACCTACAGGGGTTAGTCGGGGCGGCTCTCTCCCCTGACATTAGGTGTAATGTGGGCCGCAGCTCCTTACACCTACATAGGTGTAACTTCCGGGCGACCCCTCACCCTGACTTGGGGTAACTGTCCGGGGCAGCAGCCCTCTCCCACTACATTGGGTAACTTTTCGGGGGGCGCGCTTCACACTGACATTGGTGTAACTGTGGGGGAGCAGCCCTTCACTAATTAGGTGTAACTGTCCGGGGCAGCACGCCTTCCACTGATTATTTTGGGGCAGCGCCTCCACCCGCTTGGTGTCGCGGGCCCAACACTCTAAATGAAAGGGTTTAACTGTGGGAAGCCCCACACTCAAAGGGAATGGTCCGGGGGCCACCTTCACACCTGACTTGGGTGAATGTGGGGGCGCAGCCCTCTACAGACTTGGGGTAACTGTGGGGCAGAGCCCCCTAAACCCGAATTGGTGAACTGTCCGGGAACCCTCTCACACTGAATAGGTGTATGTCCGGGCAGCAGCCCTCCACCCCAAATTGGGTGTACTGCCCCCAGGCCCCTCAACCTGAATTGGGTTTGTAATGAGGGCAGCAGCCCTCTCAACCTGAATTGGTTAACTGTCGGGGCAGCGCCTCTCAACGACATTGGTGTAACGTCGGGGCACACTTTAACTGCGGGTTAAGTGGTGACGCGCCTCAACCCACTGACATGGGTGTAAGTGGGGGCACAGCGCCTCTCACACTACATTAGGTGTAAGTGGGGGCAGCAGCCCTCTCACACCTGACATTGGGTGTAACTGTCCGGGGCAGCAGCGCTCTCACACCTGACATTGGGGAAACTGTCGGGAGCAGCCCCACATAATTGGGTTTACGCGGGGGACTCCCCACACTCATATTTGTCCGGCGGGCGCTCCCACCTGAATTGGGTTTGTAACTTCCGGGGAGCAGCCCCTCACCCGATTGGGTGTAATGCCCGGGGCGAGGCCTTCACCCCTGCATGGGTACTGCGGGGCGCAGCCCTCCACACTAGGGGGGTGCGCGGGCAGCAGGCCTCCCCCTGTTAGGATCGGGGAGCCCCTATGAATTGGGGGAAGTCCGGGCAAGGTTAACCTATGGTTAACTTGGGGGCCGGCCCACACCGCTTAAACTGCCGGGGGCGCTCCCCTAACTGACATTGGGTTAATCCGGGCCACCTTACACGACTGGGGTGTAACTGTCGGGCAGCAGCCTTCCAACCTGACTTGGGTGTAACTGTCCGGGGCGCAGCCTCACACTGACATTGGGTGTACGTCGGGCAGCAGCGCTCTCCACTGACATTGGGTGAAATGCCCGGGGGCAGCGCTCTCACACACATTGGGTGTAACTTCCGGGCAGCAGGCCTCACACCTTTGGTGTAACTGTCGGGAGCAGCCCTTTCCCTGAATAGGGTGTAACTGTCCGGGCAGCGCCTCCCCCGTTTACGTGGGGCCCTCAAGCTCTTTGACTTGGGGGGTTCCTGCGGGGAGGGATCTCTCACACCTGACATTGGGGGTTAACTGTCCGCAAGCAGCTCCGTCTCACACCTGACATTGGGGTGTAACTGTCCCGGGGCAGCAGCGCCTCTCACACCTGACATTGGGTGTATCTGTCTGGGGGCAGCAGCGCCTCTTCACACCAGACATTGGGTTAACTGTCCTGGGCAGCAGCTTCCTCTCACACCTGACATTGGGGTGTAACTGTCCGGGTGGCAGCAGGCCTCTCACACCTGACATTAGTTAACTGTCTGGGGCAGCAGCGCCTCTCACACCTGACATTGGGAATTGTTTAACGGGTCCAGGCAAGCAGCGCCTCTCCACACCTGACATTTGGGTGTAACTGTCCGGGGCAGCAGGCGCCTCCACACCTACATCAGTGTAACAGTCCGTGGGCAGCATCGCCTCTCACACCTCTGACATTGGGGTGTAACTGTCCGTGGCAGCAAGCGCCACTCAACCACAACCTGACATTAGGGGTGTAACTGTCCCGGGCAACAGCGCCTCTCCACACCTGAAAATAGGTAACTGTCCGGGGACAGCTTTATTTTTCACTCTCTACACCTACATTGGGGTGTAACGTCCGGGGGCAGCTAGCGCCTCCACAAACTACCTACATTTGGGTGTAACTGTCCGGGGGCACAAGCGCCTCTCACCACCTAACAATAGGATTAAATGTCCGGGCCAGCTGCGCTCCTCACAGCTGACTATAGGGTGATAACTGTCCGGGGGGCAGCATCTTCCTCTCCCACCTGAGACATTGGGGGTGTAACTGCCCGGGGCCAAGCATGCGCCTCTCACACCTGACATTGGGGTGTAACTGTCCGGGGGCAGCAGCGCCTCTCACACCTGACATTGGGGTGTAGTTGTCCCCCTGGAGGTCGGGGGGTTGATTCTCTGCACATTCTCCTTGCGGTTTCCCCACGTTACAGAGAGGAAACCATTCTGCGCCCGGAGCGTTGGATTTCTTAGTTTGCGGAGAAGAGTACAACGGAATGTAAATCTCCGTGACATCACCTGCGGCCCGCGACCAATAAACCATCCAATATGGTTCATGAGGGTTCAGGGGAAACGACCAGTATCACGAGTAGTACACTGCAACGATGAGGTATTGCAGTTTATTGTGACCTCAGGGGGCAGCTATTACTGGATCATACTGGTTACACTGGGCAGTGTTCGGGGACCTCAGAGGTTAGGGGGGCAGCCTAAAATTTTTTACAGATCATCCTGGATACACTGGGCAGTTTGTCGGGACCACAGAGGGTCAGAGGCAGCTATTACTGAATCATACTGTTTTTACAAACTGGATTGCAGCTTGGGGACCTCAGAGGGTCAGAGGGCAGCTATAACTGGATTCATAACTGGTTACACTGGCGGGCAGCCGGGACCTCAGAGGGTCATGGGAGCAGCGATTACTGAATCATTACTGGTTACACTGGTGCACAGGGACCTCAGAGAATGTCAGGGGAGCAGCTTAATTACAGATCAAAACGTTACACAGCGACGGTGCCGGACCCCTCAGAAGGGTCAGGGGGCAGCTATTACTGGATCTTACTGGTTACACATGATCGCAGGGCCGGACCTCAGAGGGTCAGGAGGGGTCACTAATACACGGAATCAATAGCACAGGATACACTGGTTGCATCCGGGGACCACTGAGGCTGGGGGGGCAGCAATACTGGATCAAACCTGAGTTACGCACTGGGCGGTGCCGGGGACCTCAGAGGGTCAGGGGAGCAGCTATTACTGGATCATACTGGTAACACTGGGCAGTTGTCGGAGACCATCAGAGGGTTCAGAGAGCAGCAATTACTGGATAATACAGGTTACACTGGGCGGTGTCCGGGGACCACAGAGCGTCATGGGGGCAGCTATTACGAGTCTTACTGGTTACACTGGGCACGCCGGAACTCAGAGTGTCAGAGGGCACTATTGAGGATCAACTGTTACACTGGTTCAGCCGGGACCCTCAGAGCTTCAGGGCAGCTTATTACTGGATCATACTGGTTACAACACTGGGCGTGCGGGGACCTCAATGCAGGGGGCAGCTATACAGGAACATACTGTTACCACAAGGCGCAGGAGGGGAACACAGGAGGGTCAGGGACAGCCTATTGCAGGATCATACTGGTTTACACTGGTGCAGCCGGGACCTCAGAGGGTCAGGTGGGCAGCTTTACTGATCATAACTGTTACACTGAGCTGTGTGCTGGGACCTCATTAGGTCAGGGGGGTCAGCTATTACTGATCAAACTAGGCCAGTACGACCCTGGGTGCTGCCGGGGACCTTCAGCTGGTCAGGGACAGCTTTATTACAGATCTTACCGGTTACACTTGGTGCAGCCTGGGACGTCAGGGGAGCAGCAATTACTGGATCATACTGGTTACACTGGGTGCAGCCTGGGACCTCAGAGCGTCAGCGGTGCAGACTTTGTACTGATCATACGTGGTTAACACTGGCGGTTGCCGGGGCCTCAGAGGGTCAGGGGGGGCAGCTATTACTGGATCATACTGGTTACACTGGGTGCAGCCGGGGACCTCAGAGGGTCAGGGGTGCAGCTATTAAAGGGACCCAGAGGGTAAGGGGGGCAGCTATTACTGGATCATACTGGTTACACTGGGTGCAGCTGGGGACCTCAGAGGGTCAGGGAGCAGCTATTACTGGATCATACTGGTTACACTGGGTGCAGCCGGGGACCTCAGAGGGTCAGGGAGCAGCTATTACTGGATCATACTGGTTACACTGGGCGCAGCTGGGGACCTCAGAGGGTCAGGGGAGCAGCTATTACTGGATCATACTGGTTACACTGGGCGGTGCCGGGGACCTCAGAGGGTCAGGGGGGCAGCTATTACTGGATCATACTGGTTACACTGGGCGGTGCCGGGGACCTCAGAGGGTCAGGGGAGCAGCTATTACTGGATCATACTGGTTACACTGGGTGCAGCCGGGAACCTCAGGGTAGGGGGCAGCTATTGGATCTATGTTACACTGGGGTCGGGGACCTCAGAGGTCAGGGGCAGTTTTACGGATCAACTGGTAACTGGGCGGCGGGGACCTCAGAGGGTAGGGGCGCATTATGGTCATACTGGTGACACTGGGGGGTGCTCGGGACCTCAGAGGGTCAGGGAGCAGCTATTCTGATCATACTGGTACACTGGGCGCAGGGGACTAGGGTCAGGGACAGCTATCTGGACATACGGTTACACGGGTGCAGGGGACCTCA
Organism: Phyllomedusa bahiana; assembly: GCA_025379985.1. NCBI lineage: Eukaryota > Metazoa > Chordata > Amphibia > Anura > Hylidae > Phyllomedusa > Phyllomedusa bahiana. The sequence goes on along the minus strand of JAODAL010055944.1, from coordinate 58 downwards.
AGGTCAGGGACACTATACTATCATACTGGTTACACGGGCCGGGGGACCAAACCTTTTT